>JAQZBX010008042.1:0-49007 GCA_029593785.1 Cabassous unicinctus | reverse complement strand
CTTATTCCATAGTAAGTAGAAGGAATGAAATAACAAAGATCAGAGCAGGAATAAATGAAATTGAGAACAAAAAACAATAGAGAGAATCAACAAAACCAGAAGTTGGTTCTTCAAGAAGATGAGCAAAATCGACAAACCCTTAGCTATACTGACAAAGAAAAAAAGAGAGAAGATGCAAATAAATGAATTATTAAATGAAAATGGGGATGTTAATACTCATCCCACAGAAGTAAAAGAGATCGTAAGAGGATACTATGAACAAATGTATGCCAGAAAACTAGAAAATGTAGACCAAATGGAAAAATTCCTAGAAGTGTACAAATAACCTACACTTTCCCTTGAAGAGATAGAAGACTTCAACAAACCAGTCACAAGTAAAGAGATTGAAACAGTCATCAAACAAGTCACCAAAATGAAAAGTCTATGACCAGATGGCTTCACAGGTGTGTTCAACCAAGCTTCAAAGAAGATTTAATACCAATCTTACTGAAGCTCTTCCAAAAAAATTAACAAGAAGGAATGATACCAAACTCATTCTATGACTCCAATATCACCCTAATACCAAAGCCACAAAAATATATTATGAAAAAAGAAAATTACAGACCCATTTCATTAATGAATACAAATGCAAAAATCCTCAATAAAATACTTGCTAATTGAATCCAGCAACATGTTAAAAGAATTATTCATCATGATCAAGTGGGTTTTATACCAGCCATGCAAGGGTGGTCCAACACAAGAAAATTAATCAGTGTAATACATCACATTAATAAATCAAAGAAGAAAATCACATGATATTATTGATTGATGCAGAAAAGACATTTGACAAAATACAGCATCCCTTTTCAATAAAAATATTACAAAAGATAGGTATGAAGGAAACTTTTTCAATGTGATAAAGGCCATATACAAAAAAACCCACAATAAACATTGTAATCAATGGTGAAAGACTGGAAGCTTTCCCACTGAGATCAGGAACTAGACAAGGATGCCCACTGTCATCACTGTTATTCAATATAATGCTAGAGGTTCTAGCTAGAGCAATCAGTCAAGAAAAATAAATAAAAGGCATACAAATTGGAAAGGAAGAAGTAAAACTTTATTCACAGATGATATGATACTATATCTAGAAAATCCCAAACAATCTACAACAAAGCTGCTAGAGCTAATAAATGATTTCAATAGAGTGTCAGGATACAAGATCAATACACAAAAATCAGTGGTGTTTCTATATAATCGTAGTGCACGATCTGAGAAGGAAGTCAGGAAAAAAAAATCCATTTACAATAGCAACTAAAAGAATCAAATATTTAGGAATAAACTTAACCAAGGATGTAAATCCCTTGTATTCAAAAACTACAATGCATTGTTAAAAGAAATTAAAAAAGACCTAAATAATTGAAAGTACATTCCATGCTAATGGATTGGACAACTAAATATCATTGAGATGTCAATTCTACTATTTAAGCATTTTTTATTATGTAGTGAATTTCTTCATTTTCATTAATGGGCTTTTTCTAAAGCTGTTTTAAATGATTTTAATATAGATATATCAACATTATTTTCCTTTTTAAAATATACCTTTTTCCCCAACTTCTCACTTTTACCTTTCTAGTTTTTATTTAAATTGTCACTGTAGAATTTAGTTCTTTTACATTAATTTGACTACTTTCACATTTAGATTTTTTTTAGCAGTGTATTTTATATTTTTATGTATTCTACTTGTTTTAGTTTCCTCATTGCTAAAGCAAATACCATGCAATGTGTTGGCTTAAAGAGTGGGTTCATAGTTTTGAGGTTAGTTTCCTCATTGCTAAAGAAAATACCATGCAATGTCTTGACTTACAAAATTGTGTGGCTCACAGTTTTGAGGTTAGGAGAATTCCAAATCAAGGCATCATCAAGGTGATGCCAGCTTTCTGGAGTTCTGGGATTGGCTGCTGGTGATCCTCAGTCCTGGGCTTCTCTGTCACATGGTAATGCACATGGCAGTCTCTTCTGGCCTCTCCCTTCTCTTCTGGGTTCTGTTGACTTTCCATTTCTGGCTCCTCCCTCTGTGGCTTCTCTTTGTCTGACTTTCTCAAAATCAGACATGATTGTTATATTTTATACTATCAGTTTTCATGTTTACTTACATATTTACCAATAACACTACTCATCCTTTTTGCACCACAGATTCACCATCTTGAAACATTTTCCTTCTTCTTGATAGGTCAGCCCTTTACATACATTAGTAAAAGTCTATTGCTGACAAAATGTCTCTGTTTTGTTTTCTAAAATCATCTGCCTTTTTTCCTCATTTAATATGAAAACTTCACTCGGTATAGAAATGTAAGTTCCTGTTAATTTCTTTAACATGCTTTGTTTTTCTCCCTCTTTGGTACTCTGATATCATGAGATATATTTTCACTTACATTTTTCATCATTTTCCTTCTCCTACCCTTCTTCTTTTTCTTGTTTGAGATTTCATAAGGTTCATATTATCTCAACATTTAATTTTTGGAATGTTGTTTAATTCCTAATCTACAGTCACCTTTTAGAGCTCAAATTATATGTGTTTTAAGTATTTTATTCAACATTTCGTGTCTTTTAGCTCCTAATTTCTATTTTCCTTTTATTTTTCTCTCTATGCAACATTTAAATAATCTCTTTGGATCTATTTCTCATACATCTACTCTCAGGTCATGTGTGTTTAATTTGCTGATAAGCTGTTCTTCATTGTTTCCTTTTCAAGACCACCCAGTGAGTGGAAATCCAAGTCACATAACTGAATGAAGGTCAAATTGTGGTTAAGAATTCTCAGGGGAATTGTTTTTTCTTTTTCACCTGATGCTAACATGAAAACACACAAATTTCCTTGTTACCACTTCTGTGAGACAGATTCATTTCTCATTTGAACTTAGAGTGAAACTTTGCCCTCTGTGGCCTAGACTTGAATTGAGAATTCATGTTGGATCCCTCAGAGTAGCTATATCTAGCTTTATTTTCTGGGTCTAGAGATTCATCTAGATTATAAAATGAAAAAGTTTATGTATTAAACATTACTTTGAAAGCTAGCTTCAGGTTTTTTTATTTCCCATGATACAATCTTTCACTTCTTTTGTTTTCGTTTTCTTTATATTAGTTAAAGGAATAACTTTTAGTTCCTCTTTGCAAGTTTAGCAATGAATCCAGTCTATTTTTAACCCATAATTTTAAATTATTTTCTTTTGATGGGATATTCAGGATATTTCATCAAAATTTATGCCAGAAATGGAAGTTTATGTATTAAATAACAAATTGAGAAAATTTAAAACTACTTATTCAATTAATGTTCAGATGACAAATACCTTTATATGCTGTCAATTACTTCATGGAAAAATTAACAGAACTGCTTGTGTTTTTTCCATTTGTTTCATCAAATATACTCGAAAAATACTGAAATGTCAAGAATTTGGAAAATTCAATTAACTTGAACTATATTTCATATATTTGCAAGCAATTTGCAAATTCAGTAATAATTTAACAAGTTGAGTTTAAAGTTTTTTTACTGAAGATAATTATTTGATTTTTATAGCAATTTCAAACTACAGTTCTAGCATTGCTCAGAGCTTCAAATGTTGCAAATATTTTATAAACTTGTGAAATAACGTTAGCAATAAGCAGCTTTAAAAAAATAACAAAAAGCTCTAGATAAATTTTAAAAGTATTTCATTGGTCATATTGTATAATGCATATGTTATTAATTGAATATTGCATTTGTGCTAATAATGATGAGCATACTCAATCCTTTAAGAACTTTTAAAAATGATAATTGTTCAACAATCTGTTTTTCTTTCAAACTTGTAAATCTTGTACAAGTTTTTCATTTTAATACTTAAGATGTTATTAATTCACTTTTATTCAGTTCAAGGAGCAGTAAACATTTTTGTAAACGTCCAGATAATAAGTATGTTAGGCTTTGCTGGCCATACTTTCTCGGGTGCATTTACTCAAACCTGCTCTTGTGGTACTAAACAGCCATAGCCAATATGGGGGGGAAAAGAATATGGTTGTATTCCAATTAAAACTATTTGGACACTGAATTTTAAATTTAATATGATTTTGATCTGTCACAAAATATTTTTCTTTGGATTTATTTGAATCATTTAAAAAGGCTTTCAAGGAAGTGTATTCATCAAAAATTCTCAACAGGTTTGTTGGTAACCATATATATCACAAACAGCTTATTGTATAGGACTTGCAGTGCTAAAGACTTGCCCCCATTTTCAAGAAATTTTCATGCTTGGAAACCCAAATCGGATCTTTTCTTTTTAGTAGAAAAGCTTAACTAAATTCAATTTATGTAATGCAATTACTGGACTATTGATTATTAAAAAAAAAAAAAAACATGCTATTTAAAGATGGTATTAAGAATTACAAAAGCAAAAGCCAGAGATAGTTTGGTTTTAAGTTACCCTCATATGAACACATTCTGACAAACTATAGAATCCAAATATACACTCATGTTCCAAACTTCATAGGAAACACTATTAAAAATGACAATCCCTGCTTTTTCTTAGAAAAAAATATGCTTAAAATTTTTCTGGTAATCAATAAATGGTTAAAATGCAGGAGAAATGGAAATATAAGTATAAAGTATAAATGAACAAAATATCCTATGAAGTCTAATATTGAAACAAATTTAAAAAGCATTCGAAAAAGTTGCAATTGCTATGATCAGACAAACCTCATTACATTTTTAAATGCAAATTGAATGTTTAAAAATAAATATATTTATAAAAAATAGAAAATATACTTACCATATGTTACTTTAAAAATGACAAATGCTCTATTTTAATAAGGAATAATTTATAGTTACAGGACAACCTGATAATAAAATGGGTTAGAGAAAATGCATCCTTCATGTACAACTCACACTATCAGGACAGTAGGGAGGACTTAATTTTAGTAGAAAGCACAGTGACTGTAAAAGTAGTAGTGCAAATTTTTACTTTGTATTCTGAGAAACTCTGCATAATTAAAACTTTAAAATCCCACAAATGTTGTTAGGGAAGTCACAGTTACCTGTTAAGCGGCCATCTCCCAGATCTTACCTACCTCCAGCTCCTTCTCTGGGATGTCACAAATACACACTAAGCAGCCATCCTCTTACCCACCACTCCTACCGCCTTTTTGACTGTGTGCAATTCTACAACATGGGGGAGATGTTAGATCTAATGAAAAGGCCCGGCCAGAGCTTAAACCCAGAAAATGAAAACAAGCAGCGCCAGATGCTTATCAGAGCAGGAATTCTCTGTGACAGGGACCACTCTCCTCGAGGTGGATAAAAATCTCACTCAAAGAGTAAAATTTTGTCTTTTTTCTGTGGCATGAAGTGGGGTATGCAGAGCTGCTATCTAATGAACCCAAAAGAGCAGTTTTCAGCCACCTTGGGAGACTGGAGACAATGGGATTCTTTCCTTTCTCTTTTGAACTGTTGTGCTGTATAAGCAACAAAGAGATCATTTGCCCTTTCTGGACTTTTTATACTGTGCAGGTAATAAAGAGACCATTTTCTGAACATTTGTTGTACCCTGAACCTGTGTTTCCATGACACACTGTTGTAGCAACTCACCCGCAAAGACCTTATATATTTATATGAATAAAATGAAATTTGGAGAATAAATATTTGCTGTTTTATATGTATCTGTCTGGTTAATGAAATATTAAATTTGTAGGTATTTAATAAATAAATATTGGAAATAAAGCTATACATATGTGTCTGGGAGGATGGTGTTTTCTGTTTTATCCATGATGGGCAGAGAGTATTTAGCACAGAAACTGATAACATGCAAGTTACCCTCTGAAAAGGCTATCAGAGTTATGAGAAATAGGCTATTTGATTTAGTTTGTCCTTTGCATGCTCCCCAGAAAATATTAGTATCCACCATTTTACTCACACTATGTCCAAGAATGGGTCTCTGGTTTTAGAAGTTGTGAGTGAGTTTTTGTGGAATTTGCCAAAAGGGAACAGGAATGGAGGGAAAAAGAGTGAAGGAGAAATTAGTCTCTTAATCTATCTAATAATATCCATTTCTATATATAAATGCTCAGACACAATCAATTAGTATACATAATTAAGTAGTTTTAAATTGCACTTATTAGATATAAGAAAATATTCAATAGATTAGACACTTTTCTTTATATTTTACATTTTGATGTAAGGGCTAAGTTTACTTGTGTGAGTGTATACGTGTGCATGTAATCATATGAATGCTAAAGCTACAAATGCCAGTTAGTGCAGGTATGACTTACCAATAACCTAAAAATTTTAGAAAGTGTGCCACAATCATTCACTTGGTTTTCTGAAATGTTGAAAATCAAATGTTGCAAATTCCAAAGAATACTGGCCTTACCTCAATTCACCCAATATCACTTTCTGGAAAATTCAGTTTATATCTAAACAAAGCAGGGAAATAGGTTACATTTTATATAAAATGAAATTAGATGCTAAAATTAGACAATTACAAAGCATGTTTGACTTCATGATTCTCTGTAGGAAGATACAGAACTTTTTATTGTATTACAACAACCATTGCTTTTCTTAAACATGTACCATCAAAAAACCCTGCCTATAACATTTCCACAATCATTATGATAACTGAAAATTCCTCTATGAATTTCCACAATTTATCCTTGTGGTAACTTCTGACCCCATTGAGAAACTTGTATAAGAGTCTAAGTTTCATTGTTATTGAATATGAGTGTTGGATTATTTTCTATAAGTATCTGGATATCATTGTACATAAGTCAGTGCAAAATAAGAATTGCATGCATATATGCTTATAATTATGATAATACAATATAATTGTATACATTTATAGTGACATAGTTTTAGTTTTAAAAACTGAAGCATATTACCAGATAGATAGATAAATTATATTTCAGACATATTTAGCTTAAAAAATCACAAGTATGAACAAACAACAAATAGAGAATAAGAACAAAAATGAATATGGTTGATCAATGCTAAATTGAAATTAAAGAATTAATACTAATAAGGTTCTGAATTTGTTTCATTTTTGATAAGGTTTTGGATTGGTGAATTGAGAAAGCATGTTAGACATAGAACACATACATTTGGCAAAATGATATGATTAATATTTTGATTTTGTTTCATAACACAGAATAAAAATAAAACAAAGAATTGAGAACACTAGTTTTTCTTGGGGTTGATTAGATGAGAGAAGATTTAGTCTGGGTTTTTTGTAATCATTGGCTTTAGAAATTAGAGTGATTACTTTCAAAACAGGATTTAAGTGATTCTGATCCCTCTTTTCCTGTGTGTTCTGCAATTATGCCAAAAGCAAGACTGTTGCTGAAGAAAGAATTGGCATCTACTACGAGACCTCCATTCAAAAGAAAACCTGGAATTGGAGCCTGGACTCTTTCCTCAGTAAACAAAAAGAACAGCCATTATTGTAGTTGCTTTGTGGCACAGGCCACAGGGAGAGCAGAACAAAGCCTAATGTTCCTCAAACATAATATATGGACCATTCTTCTTTCAGCACAGGACCAAATACTCACCAATAGGGGGCTATTCTTTCTTCAATATGTCATTAGGCCATTACCACTGAAAGAAAATAATGTTTTAGACTGGTGCTAATTTAGCATACGTTCAACTAAGAAAGCTGGGTGGCCTGCAGCTCTTGTTAGGGGGCACTGAAATAGAATTAAACTCATCTTCATTGATTAGCATTCATAACCCACCTTGAGCTTTACACCTTTGCAAAGGCAAATACATCTTCCTATATGACTACGGTGCATGATATTAGGTGAAAATGAGGACTTTGGAAGGAATCACAAAGAAACACTTTCTTCTGTGAATAGGCAACTATTTCCCAAGGATTAGGACAGGGGGTGTTTTCAGATTTAGAATTTGAAAAGGAGTGTGTGTGTGTGCATGCAAATGTGAACATGAGTCGCGGAGAGTAAGATGAGGAGTAGAAAAGATGTTAATGAATATACACACTTCATAACAGCCTAACATTTGAACTGCCTTCCCTTATGCAGAACAATAGAAAGTTTGATTTTGTGAGAATGTCAATCTTCCTTTTTCCTAACCATGCATTTTCTTCAGGAATTGCTCCAGAGCCTATACCTTCAAGATAAATATATTTTTAATTTGTGCATTTGTGTATTTTCCTAAACGGTGGCTGGAGGAAAATGGATAATTTTGTTTTATTTCCTTTGGATGGAGAGTTCATTATTCCCCTGAGTTAATATTCCTTAGACTCTCCAATGCCTTTGAGTGGCAGTAGAGAGGCCCTGTGTCACCCATGACAGCTACTGAAGGAAAACTATACTTGGAGAGATAGTAAGACTAAAGCTTCATGTGCTCTTCAAGAGAGAGAGAGAAAAATAATGGATCCATCCACACTTAGAGAAAATACCATGCCATAATTATCCTCAAGTCTTTTAAGGGAAGTTCCGTTTAAAATAATCTGTTTTATGTATTGACCTGCCATGTCATTTTCTTGTTTTCACAATGTTGGATATTTTGTGCTCTAATTCTTCTAGACCCAGAGCACATCCTCTATTATTTTTTTCATTTCCATTTTCCTCCCTCTCCTTTCTCCTACAAAGAGGAATCAGGAACTATCCCTATATGAACAATAAGTTTTTCCTGAGAATCTGAAGGCCTAAGGTGGGCAAAAAAAAAGTATCACCCTTTCAGTACCAGCCTTGAACAGAAGAGTCATAGGTTTCATTGCTTTTACAAAATAACTCCACACACTGAGTCCAACAGGAGACATATAGGCTAAGAAAGGAGTCTATATATGAGCTGAAAATATTTAAAATAAGTACTGCCAATACATTTTTATTAATACAAATAAATTACTTATATTAATTGAAAATTTACCATACATCAGCCATTGTGATAAATGCTTTATAAAGATTATGTCATTTAATTTCATAGCAAATCTATGACCTGGGCCACATTTTCATTACATAGGCAGTTTGGAAAATAATATTCATTTTTAGGTACCAAAATGCCATGGTTTAGATTTTCCAGTTCTTATAACTTCACAGTTTACAATGAAGTATTTCTCACTAGTGGCAAATTAGTGGATGGAAGCACCTGCTTGCTTATGGAGCCTGATATAAGAAGAGCTCTGGCTGGGAAGGAGTTAAACACACAGACCCAAAAGGCAAGTTGCTAGCTCTCCCAACTCCAAAGCCATCTTTTCTACCTCAAGATTGAATGGGTACATCAGGGAGACTGTGCCATCCTTACTATGAATTTACAGAAATACAGAGGAACATTCTTACATATAAGGCACTTAATTCATTTTACAAAAAAGGAGAATGCAGGTCTTGTGGGTATGACACACTATTACTTTGGAGAATTTCACAGAGTCCACATGCCTACATGGTAGAATTAAACCCAGTATTTTCTTCTTACAGTAGCACCTTTATTCTTGTCAGTCTTTCCAGTCATAGTGTACATGCAGAGCCAAGATAGCAGCTTCCATTTTACCACATACCTATCTGAGTAGTCTATCATTGGCTATACCACAGAAAAAGAGAAATCTGAAGGTTTAGGGCTATGGATGGTTTCTAGAAGTAGAGATTAGGAAAATTTCACTCACTCTTCTTCACTTCTACAGTAACTTCTTCTATTCTTGAGATATTGCCTCAGTGATTAAATTCTCAATCTTCCCATTAATTCATGGCTCTGTCCTAAGACAATACCCACACATGGTCTCTACAAGCTGCTCCAAATTTAATCATTTTTCCAACATATGAACTTGGGCCCTTGGGTGTGTACACTTTGCCAGCTGGAGAACTTATTCAGTCCAAGCATATGTGCCATTGACTCCTTTACTCTTTTCCGGAAATACTCCAATTTCCTATTCCAAAATTCTGTGTCTGGTTTACTATCCTGCATGGTTTCAACACATTACATTTTAAGAGAATTACTTGTTCCTAATTACACAATAGTGAATGTGAAGCACTGCACATATATGGCTTTACATCTGAAACATCTAATTTCTTATATTTTATCCTGCATAGACTTTAATGTTGATCATAATCATGCTCTACAACTTCTATCATGTTCTACAGTGATATCTCATGGGATATGACCACAGCCTGAGCTAGGTTAATTAATACTCTTCATAACGCTTTATAATCATGTATAACTGTTTTTGTCAATCTAGATAAATTCTTGGGTAATGACAACATTAAAGATGCATCTGTTTACACCAGCCTCAAAGGATCTCACATATATGATCCAGTTGTCAGCTCCAGTACCCTGCCTTGGAGATCCAAAAATATATTGGTTCAAACTCATCACATACATTGTGGGAAATTCAGCCTTAAGATGTCTCTACTTTTTTTCATATTCACCTCTGGGTCTTTCACATAATTAGTTCATTTTGGTAATCATTTCTTAGCCCATATATATGCTAATTCACATTAACTTATGTCAGATTATAAAATACACTCTTTCCTTAAGGTGTCTCTATAAAGTTACTGCTTTGAGGTAGCTACTATTAACAATAAGATCCTAATATATTTCTTGATCAAGCCACAACTAGTGAAAAAAAACTATTCTCTATGAAAATTTTACATAGCTGTATATGCATAAGAGTGGTAAGAGTGTCATGAAGACAAACTATGTGACCAAACATCCAGTTCTGGAATGATTTGAAAACTATTTCACAACAAGGAGGTTTTAGAGTAATGATGTGGTACAAAAGCTAGTGTATAAATTCTTTTTGTGCCTGGTGAACTTCTAAATCAATTTCTGCCAATATGTAAGAGTTATCCAAACAGATTTTTGTAACTTGAATTTTCCTGTCATTATTATAACATTTTATAATTGTGTATTAAATGTCACTTGTAACAGAGATAGACCAAGATGCAGAAAGACAAAATGTCTTACTAACCTCAACTGATTCCGCTGTCAGGTAGATTGAGTGAGGGAGAATTGATTTCATGGACTTGCCAGTAGAGAGAAAATGCTAGAATATTTAACATTTAGCCATGTTGTTCCAGATTTCAGTCTGCACACACATATGCACACATATTCCAAAGTGCCATTTTCGGTGTTGTTTGTACCTGATAAAGGGAAAAAAACAAACAAACAAAAAACCTGACCACCATCAGTTCCTAACTGGCCTGGTACTAAGAAATAGGACATGGCATTCTCCTATTGACCTTAAATATGTTTCCAGTATATCAATATCAAATAAGGTCACTATATAACCATGCTGAAGAGAGATCAAAACAAGACCACTCAGTAACCATGTCTAAGCACAGACAAAAACACTAACAGGGTGCATGCCACAAAATCAACCATTGATTTCTCTTTTCTCACTTCTTTACTAAATATAGGTTTAGCCCTCCTGTAATCCTTACACACACACCCACAAAATGGAGGCATTACCTTTGCTTTCTAGCAGCACCTAATTTAGAGCAAAACTATGCTTCTTTAAACCGTCAACCAAAATCACTTAACATAAGCTCAAATATCCTCAACATCTTCTGTCTAAGATACCCAATGATATGTCAGGTGTGTTCATGGTGTCTTTTGTTGGTGGGTGTCAATACACCTTTGCAAAATAATCTCTAAACCCCAAAAGGAAGGATCCTTACAACAAATATACTGAAACATTTTCCAGCCGCCTATGTTAGGTGGGAGTGTTAAATTGCAAAAAATGGATACAAATTTTTCCTCTCCTTTCATTCATACCCTTTAAAAATGACATTCCATGCTGACTCTGGGCCAGCTTTGTGACTTGGTCTTGCCAAATAGATATGAACAAACATGACAGAGAGGACACTTGAAAAGTATATCCGCCTTGGGGTTTGCTCCCTTGCTGCCTTTGGAAACCACGCAAGAGGTAAAGAAATCCAGGGAGCCTTCAGTATAATGAGAGACATGTGGGCATGGCCATGTTATCCCCATTATCCCAGCTGATATTGGGCCAGGCACCAGACAGTAGAGACAGTTGCAGAGAACAGTTTAGCTGGTCCAAAATTAGGAGAAAAAATATCTGCTCGTATTTTAACCCATTAAGTTCTGGGTGGTGTGTTACATAAAAAGCTAGGCAACTACAAAAGGAATCATTTAGTACGGACACCTTTGCTTAAAATTTATTGTTTTGTTTACATTGAATGAAAATTATCAGCCTAAAATGAGGTTGTCCTAATGCATTAATGGGTCTATCAAGCAATCAGCACTGTTTTCAAACCTGGTGGGCGGGACCTCTTTCCTGCCCTATAGTTGTCCTGACAGCCATAGACCTCATGGGACGGCTGTACACTTCAAAGAGTAGTATGCTAATTAGCAAATTTCACCTAATCATAATGCATATCCCTTTATGTAGCTTTTATTAATGATATTGCAACTTTTTCCCCTACTCCTTTGTTAATAAGCTATTCAATGGTTAAATCCTACTGTGAAAAAAAAAATGTCATTGTCCAATTGATATTGAATAATGTGAGAATTTCTTATGACCATAACTGCACTGTAGTTAACTCATTTTGCTCTTGTTGGTAGGATATCAAAAAGGCATGGTTGATATTTGAAGTTTTATTAATTTGATTATTAAAATTTTCAAAATAAAGAAAATTTTTGAGATAAAGTTTGATAATACATAACTAATGTATAGATGGGTGAGAGAAAATCACTTTTAACATTTTTATGACTGCATTATGTGTTGTTTGCCTTTCCTACAGGCCATGTGGTTCTGGCCAAATGTCCTCAATTTTATAAATAATTGCAATAAAACCAAAATAACAAAATATAAATTTTGTGCTTTTGCTATAATTACTTCACAATCTTGAAAAAAATATTATTCTTATGCATTTTGGTTAAATTACTGAGGTGAACACTACAGATTTTAACTGCATTAACGTTTTCCCCCTAGGCTATCTGTTGCTTATAAAACCTGGGACAAAACTGATTTACACTTTGTTATTTATTATTGACACTAGGGTTTCTCCTATAATCATGTTACAGTAGTAATCCTCAATTAAACATAGAGGTATTCCCCTTTCCTTTTACAAGACATGGCACTTCCTATAGCTTATATTTTATTTTCTGTATTCAAACACTTGATCCTAGTACCTGAGATTGTTAAAATCTTCCTATCTTCTTACAAAATAAACAAGTAACCAATAATCCATTGAACATGTCTCTATATATTCTCTGTGTTATGCCAGTCACCTTCTTTTTCATTCTTTTAAGGTCTTTGTTATCTTCCAACATATCCAGGTTTAATGTTCAATAGATCTGCTTCTGTTCTTTATTTCTCTATATAAGGCTGTAAACATTGAAGTTAAATCTCTTACTTTGCTTGCCATTCTTCTTATCTGGTCCATGTCCCCTGTGGTTGGATGTACTTTACTCTTACAATTCATGTTACTTCTAATCATACTGAAGATTCCAAGCAGTTTTATGAAATATTATTACAATTTCTCCTATAAATCATTTTTAGATATCTTCTCTTCCTCTGAATTTTTAGGATAATGTTTGATATACTCTATTTTACGTTTAGTTTGTTTTGTTTTTATTTTGTATAATTTTATTTACCCTCCAGGAAATCCATCCAAACCAATTCTTTATTATCAGAGGACAGGTGTTACCTTAGATCCCATTTATTCTCTACTTGGATATTGGTCAATTACAATTCCCATATTTCCAGCTATATTCCACATTAAGTGTCATCATTCCTAATTTTTCTCTCTGGGTCCATGAGCCATATCTGCTACTTTTTTGGAAGACTGAAATTGACTTTTCTCCTTTATCTACTGCCTAGAACATTGGATACTTTGAGCAGATAGAGTGCATTTTTAAAATTTCAGGTAATACATTGCTACCTTCTTTTGGTGTATTTTTTAAGTCATCTAATAGCTAAGAACTGTATATAAAGATTTACTTATTTATTTATTTATCCCCCCCTTGCTGCTTGTGTTTTACTGTGTCCATTCGCTGTGTGTTTCTTCTGTGTCTACTTATCTCCCCCTTGCTGTGAGGTACTGCTGCATCAGCCCACCGCACCGCGCGGGCTGGCCTGCCCTCACAAGGAGGCCCCGGGAAGCGAACCCGGGGCCTCCCACATGGTAAACAGGGGCTCCATTGATTGAGCCACACCTGCTTCCTGCTATGACGTCTTGCTGCATCAGCCCACTGCGCCACGGGGGCCGGCCTGCCCTCACAAGAAGACCCCGGGAAGCGAGCCCGGGGCCTCCCATATGGTAAACGGGAGCCTTATCGATTGAGCCACACCCGCCTCCCAAGAACTGTATATAAATTACTACTTTATGTGCAGGTTTTGTGTGTCTTTCACATTCACTTTAAGATGTAAGTTCTTTTGATTTTCTCTTTGTAAGCTTGAATAATTTTATAGTTTCTTTGTTATCATCTACTTTATATTATCTTAACCATTCTACATTTAGCATTAAAACCTATCTTTGGGAGCAGTTGTGTCTCAAGTAGTTGGACTCTGGCTTCCCAAATGGGAGGTCCCGGACTTCAGTTCCAGGTGCCTCCTAAAACAAACAAACAAGCAAACAAATGAAAAAAAATAACTTAGGGGAGCCGATATGGCTCAGTGGTTGAGTGCCAGCTTCCTACACATGAGGTCCCGAGTTCAATCCCCAGCTCCGGTACCTCAAAAAAAAAATCCAAAAACAAAGAAAAAAAAACTATCTTTATTTTAAAAATTAACAAGAATTTTAAATGTTTAATATTATTTGCTTAGCTTCAAGTTATTTGATGCTTCCTTATCTGACATAAATTTATATAATCACATCATGTACTTCAATGTCATTCCTTACTTTAACTCTCTTAACATCAAATTTTAATACTAAAAAATTACAAGAACACATGACTCTGTCGCATTAAAAAAGCCATAGCAACAGGAATTAGTTTTTTCTTTAACAGAATTTATATGTTTTGTAAAACTTGCACATATTACAAGTTCAGTGTTCTACTTTAGTCTTTTCATCTATGAAATGTAAGCTTTGGATCAATTCAGTGAGTCTCAATGTATGATTTACAACACAATCACCTTTTGGTATTGTTATAAAAGGGAGATTTCCAGGTTCTAAAGAAAAAATGCACTTAATTAGAACTATGTTGAAATGCAAAAATCTGTTTTTTAGTAACTTAGATAAATCTAAAGCAGCTGTTCGAGAACTAAATTTTGAAGATCACTGGAACAAATAATCTTTGATTGCCATTCTATATCAAAAAGCATATGAGTCTCAGATTTCTGTTTTATAACTTTGAGAACAAGTGATAAATTGTGATTTAATATGATTTTTAAAAGACTTATTACACTCAGAAATATCTCTCGCTACAATTAGTTTTACAATAGTAGAAGATAAAAATAAGAATAGCAATAATCACTAATATTACAACCAACAAATTCTTCTCTGACTGTAAATCACCACCTATGTAAAGAACAAAAATATCAACAATATTAGCAAAATACTTTGTCTTGTAAAATGACATCCTCTTATATACTTACCCGAGTATATCATACAGCAGACTATTCTGAGTCCTCAATGAAATTTTACACAAATGCATATTTAACATAATAATTTAAGTAGCACATTTACTTGCATTGAAATATTTATATTGTAAGACAATGACATAATCATGAACTAGACCATTGCTGAAATATATATCATTTTTCTTACTAATATTAGCTGGTGAAAGAGAATTGGTACTACAGGGGATTTATGTAAGTACTGTCTACCAATAAAAAATGGAATTGAATAAGGAAAATGTAATGAATGCTGAAGAAAGGAGAAACTATTTTCTAATTTAAACATTTGTAAGCTGGTAGTCACCCTGGATTGAAGAACTAGCCATGTGGTGTTTCTTTTGAAGCAAAGTACTGAAAGACATTGGAGACATATGGAGAGCAACCAACCACTCCACATGTTCTAAGAAAGAACTAAAGGCATAACTAGGAATTTTAAATTCTCTCACTTTACAGCTCCCTGGAGACTCCAAGATTCATATTTACAACAACTAAATATCCATCTAGATGACATACCCTTTCCACAGTTGTTTGATTTAGGTTGTATTTGCGACAATTTGACTTTCTGTACAAAATACAAATGGAAAAGAATGTACTAGGTTTTTTTCTTTGCACATTTAGAGATTTGAAAAGCCCTTCCCATGGAAAGAAGTGAATTTTAGCTTATCTGTTATTTATAATCTATATGGTAGAGGCCCTTAAATTCTAATCTCATTTATTAATAATATATTATTTATTACTCATTAAGTTAGTCCTGAATGCCAAAAATCATCATAAGTCTTGTTATCAGAAACTAAATACTATTCTTTCAATTTACTCTTAGAAGATATTTGATTACCAAGCAAATGCTTAAGATCATTCCTTGAGACCATATCCTAAGGTTAATGATTAAAACTTTAAAAATTAAAGGCACCAATTGTCTCTCTTATAATCTCTCATCTTACAAAGAAGATATACAGTTCATGTTTCTCCTGATCATGGGTTGACAAACTATGGCATGCACGCCATAGCCAGCCTTTCACCTATTTTGAAAGGCTCAGAAACTAATAATGAATTTTAATTTTAAGGGGGTTGGAAAAAAACAAAAACAAGAACAAAGAAGCATATGTGACAGATACCATATGTGATCACAAAGCCTAAAATATTTGCTATTTCTCCCATTACAGAAAAATTTATTATCTCATGTTCCAGATGGATATGGCTGAAAAATGATGGCATTGATGTTTTCACTACCTTTAAAAATGATAGCATAATGTGTTTTCATGTTTTTAAAGAATGAGTATGAGAATCTATTGGAAATCACAAACATGGTAATTGAGCCTCCTGCACCTCGAATCCCATGACCAAGAGGCAACCAATTTTAAATCTTTTTAGTACTTCTGGTGGAAACATGCAAAATTTGTATGATATTTTTCATATATTGACTCACCACTATGCATTTTAGGATCTTGGTTATACTTCTCCCACTTTTCCTTTTCATCATTCAAAGTTTTTTGTTATTTTATATTTATTTTATTGGTCAGCCTCAGTATTAAATAAAATATATTTATTAGTAATAGCTTTAAAATAAAATATTCTAGTAAAACAGTCACACATTAAAGCGCACAAAAGGTAAGTATATCACTAAATTAATCAAAGCAAACAACACTCACAAGTAACACATGCAAGCCAGGTCAAGAGATAGCACATTATCAAAAACTTCTAACACCCACTAATGTTCTCCCAATCATTGCCTCCATCCTTCTCTATCATGGATACTTACTATCACGAGTTTCATCCATTTTTGAACATACTCAGAGCATGTCTTTGATCATACTCTGTTTGTGTATGTGTGTTTAATGCCTGGATTCTCTTTCACTATTCAATTTCTGTAGTTCATCCATGCAATTCTAAAGCTTACAGCCTTGTTTCTCAAAGTGCCATTTATGTACCAGTAACAATAGTATAAATATAAGACTTGTTAGAAAGGTAGAAACGCAGATTGCACTGCAGGCTTACTGAATAAGAATCCAAAATTTTCAAGTTTACATGCAGGTGAACCCCATTTGATTCACCTGCATGTAAAATCTGGGAAGCACTGTATGGTACCCCATTGTCTTAGTTTGTTAGTGCTGCTATCACAAATACCACACAATGGGTTAGCTTAAATAATGGGAATATATTGGTTCGCAGTTTGAGGCTAGAAGTTCAAATCAGGGCATTGACAAATGTGATGGTTAATTCATGTGTCATCTTGACTCTGGTATGGTTTCTAGTTTTATGGTCAAGAAAGCACTGGCTTGATTATTACTGTGAAGAAATTTCATGGATTTAAATCATTAGTAAGTTGATTACATCTATAGCTGATTACATCTAAAATCAACTAAGGAGATTGCCTTTAACAATGAGAGATGTCTCATCCAATCAATTGAAGGCCTTAAAATGAGAACTGATGATTTCAGCAGTCAAAAAAGGAATTTCTATTTCTAGTTCAGCCAGCCAGTTTCTCCTGGGGCAACTCATTGAAACCTTCATCTGCGTTCCCAGCTTGCAACCTGCCCTACAGAATTTGAGCTTCCCATCTGCTGGTTTCATGAGCCAATTCCCATAAAAAATTTCATAATATTGACATTTGTCTATGTATGTATGTATGTTTGTATGTATGTACCTATCTATCTATCTATCTATCTATCCTCTATCTACCTTGTCAGTTCTGTTTCCTTGTAAAACCCTGCCTAATATAGCAAGAACCTATTTTCTCCCTGAAAATTATAGCATTCTGGTTCTAGGTTACTTACAATCCTAAGGGTTGCTTGGCTTTCTCATCATATGGCAATGTCTTCTTCTTTCTTGGGCTCTTTCAATATCTGCTGACATCTGCCTTCTGGTTTTTTAAAAAGCCTCTAGTAATCTGGTTAATGACACACTCTCATTCAGTTGGGCCATCCCTTAACTAAAAACAACGTATTTAGAGGTCTTAATCACAATAGATTCACACCTCCAAGAATGATGATTAAGCTTTAAAACATATGTTTGCTAGGGTACCTACCAGACCCATTACATGAATATATTACAATATGTTTCCTTTCTCCTTTGATGAATATTTGATTGTTTTTCACAAATTTGGAGCTATTACAAATACTGCTGCATGTTATGTTCTTGAACGTGTGTTTAAGTGCATTAGGTGCTTTTCTCTTGGAAGGCAATTTTCTGGTCAAAAGGTTTGTATATATTTAAATATAGTAAATAAGGGAAGTTTACCAAAGAGGTTATAACATTTAATAAACCAATAGCAATGTGGGAGATTTCTACTTGCTCAACATCCTGTCAAACACTTAATATCATCAATCTGTATTTGTATAATGGAAAGAAATTATGGTTTTAATTTTCATTTCCTGGATGAAAGATGAGGTTGAGCACTATTTCAAGTTTATTAGCCTTGGGGTCCTCTTTTGTTATGTACCTGTTTACATCTTTGCCTGTTTTTAAATTAGGTTGTTTATTTCTTATATAATAGCATAAGTTTTCATATATTCTTGATATGAACATTTTGTTGGTTGTAAGCAGTATAGCATAGAAACTCTCCTATCCTTGCTTTTAAAGTTTTAATTAGTATCCTTGATGAAAATAAGCTAATATATGATCAAATTATCAATATTTGATTTTTGGTTGGTGAATTTTATATCTACTTAATTAATCTTACCCTACTTCAATGACATGAGGAGAACATCCTGTGTTAGCTCCTACAAATTAACTGTCACATTAGGATCTGCAGTTTGTCTGTAGTTAGTATGTGAAGTAAGGCTAAAAATATCTGTGTTTTTCATAGGCCTATCCAATTGACCCAACAGAATTTATTCTTTTCCTCATTCTTCTGTAGTTCTACCTTTGTAATAAATTGAATAGCAAACTGAACTCATAAAATATAAAATGGGTAACATGGCAGAAATGCAGGGTCAATATAAATTTAAAAACTCAATCTATATAATTAATGGAATGTAAAAATGAACATCATATGTTTATTTTAATAAATTCACAGAAAGCATTTGACAAAATTCAGGATACATTCATGATTAACACAAAAATCTGATAAAAATCTCAACTGTGAAATGTACAGCAAGCACCCTACTTGATAATGATATGTTAAAAGCTTTCCTGTGAAATTTAGATATAACATCATGATTTATTTTCTTGGCTGCTAAAACAAAAACCATACAATGAATTAGCTTAACAACAGGAATATATGGGCTCACAGTTTCAGAGTAGAAGGTATAGCTCGTCCCTGGGTTGACATCTTCTGGCTGATCATCAATCTTTGAGGTTCCTTGGCTTTTCAGTCACATGGCATTGCACATGGTGGTGTCTTCTCCTTTCTTTGTTTTTTGGCTTATGTCTGCTTCTTGTGGCTTCTTTCTCTGTGTCTAATTTCCTTTGCCTATAAGAACTTGAGCCATATTGGATTAAAACCCACCCTCATTCAGTTTGGGCACACCTTAACTAATAACATCTTCAAAGGTCCTATTTGAAAGTGGGTTCACACCATTTGTTGGGACCTGAACATGCTTTTTGTTGGAGACATGATTCAATCCCCAACATACCATAATGTCCATTATCACCAGTTTTATTTGACATTGGACTGGTACTACTATCTCATGAAATAAGGCAAAAACAATCAAATGAGAAAAAAAAAACACCAAAAAAACAAAATAGATATATAAATTGTGAAGGAAGAAACTGTATTATCCACAGATAGTAGATGACATAATTGTGCATGGAGAAAATACATAGTAAAATTAGGATGGAAAGATACTTCCATTATTCCACTAGGCTACATTAGCTTATGGACCTTTGTTTTTGGACAAAAGAAAGAATGTAACTGTCATAGACTGAATAGTGTTGCCCCACAATAAACAGATTCTTAATCTTAATTCATGTTCTTGTGAGTGTGAACCCGTTTATAAATAAGACCCTTTGAAGATATCATTATTAGTTAAGGGAATCAATTCAGTTGTGAATAAGGTCTTCTAAAAACCTATTTAGATGTAGCCAAATAGAATCTGGATGGGTTTTAATCCTTATTGCTGGGAGTCTTATGAAGAGATGACAGAGCAATTTGAGAAAGCAACAGAAGCCAAAAGTCAGCAAAAACTGCAGCGGAAGCCATGGACATACATAATGGCGATCTCTCAGCCTTTACCTACCCACACCTCCTTTTCTCTTGTGTGATGATGTTTCAATACATTTCTATTCTGCAGCCCAAGGGAGATGTTAGGTCTAATGAAAGGGCCTGACCAAATCTTAAACTCAGAAATGGAGAACAAACATCGCTGGCTGCTTATCAGAAGGAGAACTCTTGGTGGCCCCATCCCCCTAGGTTGTATAAATGTCCTGCCATCATGCAGCACAAGTTTTTCTCTCCTCTCTAAAGTGAAATGGAGTATGCAGAGCTGCAATCCATTGATCCTGATCCTTGTAGTTGGCCTCCCAAGGGGACTAGCCATGATGGGATCTCTTCTTCTGCTCTTTTGACCTTTGTGCTGTAAGTAATAAAGCAGCCATTTTTGAAAGTTTCTGTTGTGCCTGAGCCTGTGTTCCCAGAACACGCCATGCAGCAACAAACACCACAGAAACTGGAAGAACAGATACAAGGAATGCAAGAGATGGCCGTGTGATGGGAAGCAAAGATGCAAGCCAAGAAACTCCAAGGATTGTGTCAAGTCAGCACCGGAATGCTACAGATGTCAGGAGAAAGCATGGCCTTCCTGATGCCTTGATTTTGGCACTTTTAGCCTCCAAAACTGTGAAACTATAAATTCCTGTTGTTAAACCAATCAGTGTGTATGTGATATTTGTCATAGCAGACATGGCAAACAAAGACAGTCACATAATTATTCTTTGGGGATATAATGTATTATATTTTAATAATAAAATATAACTACATTCTTAAAATAAATTTTAAATTTCAATGAGATAAAATCAATATTTGATATAGTAAAAAAGAAGAAAGCCGGTTACACAATAAAACTAAAGAAAGCAGGAAAAGGAATAAGCAAAGGTACAAAATGAAAATACTGTCTCTGACCATCTTATTCTGCTTACATTTTCTTCTGAATTCGAGGATTGGTATTCAAGCTTTAAAATAAAATCTGAGACACAAAACAACTTGAATACTTCTAAATTGTGAGGTAATGTTTTATTTAATATTTTTATGTATTTTATTTAATTATCATATTAACATTTTTAATTAATGACTACACTTCTAAGTAAAGTTTGGCTTCAATAACAAATGTTTTTAAACATCATTTTATTGGTTCTGTTTAAATAATATTAAATGTTACTTATTTTTTTCCTGCTTAAAAAATACATGTAAGAGTTGCTTTTAAGTTCCATTCTTTTATTAAGTTTTGTGATATATTCAGTTTCTGATGTTTGAAGATGATTGATGGTTTGTATGAGACTTCCTATCTGACCATCTTTTTAAGAATGTGCCATATATTTTAAAACAAACCATATATATTTGAAAAATCCTATTAATCTGTTCATTCTTTCAGTCAATAAATGTTTATTTAGTGCCTATTTTATTCTCGACATTATTCTAGTATTCTAGTTATTGAAGGTAAAACAAAGAGTGAGTTCTTTCCTTTATGGAGTTTATATTCCAGTAAGTTAAAATATTCATTCAAGAAATAAATAAGAGAGTTATATTTTCTCTAGAGAAAAATGTCAAAATGTTAGAATATGTTTTTTGTTTGAGAAGTTGGAAAACACACTGAGAAGGTGATATTAGAACAGAGTCTCAAAAGCCAAAGCTATGTGACTACATAGGGCAAGAACATTTCCAACAGCAAGCTCAGCCAAAGCAAAGGTCCTGATGTAACAACATGCTTGGTATATTAGATTTTGATTGCCTTATAACAAATCACCATAAAATTAAAACAACTCATAATTATTTTACAATGTCTGTGGTCAGGAGTCTGGGAATAGCTTAGCCAGATCCTCTGTTCAGGGTTGAGTGAAGCTGAAGTCTCATCAGAACCTTGACAAGGGAAATATTCATTCCAAAATCATTCAGGTTTTTGGCAGAACTCAACTCCTTCCATCTCTAGAACTGAACTATTCATTTTCTTGCAGGCAAGGACAACTTTCAGCATCTAGAGGCCACTGCAGTTCCTCACCATGTGTCCTTCTTTATATGCCCTCTTGAAACATGCTGGCTTACTTCTGCAAAGCCAGAAAGAGAGGCTCTTCATTCCGACAAATTTGAGTCTCACATAATTAAGGGGTGACATCCTATGGCTTTTGCCATATAACTTAATCAAGAGAGTGACATCCCAACATCTTTGCCATATTCTATTGGTTTGAAAGAAGCCAAAGGTCTAACCCACACTCACAGGGAAGGGATTATACATAATGTGAACATGGGGCTACCCTAGGGTCTGTCCACTACAATAGGAATATTCAAGGAACAACATAAAGGCAAGGGTATATGTTGACAAATGTGTTTATCCATAAAAATTGGTACCACTCTGTATTAGTCAGAAGGGGTGCTGATGCAAAATACCAGAAATCTGTTGGCATTTATAAAGGGCATTTATTAGGAGTAGAAGCTTACAGTCACAAGTCCCTAAAGAGTCCAACTCAAGGTACCATAACAGGTACTTTCTCACCCAGAATCTGTTGCCACTTGTTGACACAAGATGGTGGGCAATGTCTACAAGGGTTCAGTCTTCTTCCTCCTCCTAAGGCTCCGTGGTCCCACCTTCTTCCAATCTCAGCCACAGGCTGGGACAAGTCTTATCTCTCTCCTGGGGCTCATTTCTCTCCAGGCTCAGCTGCTTTGCTTTCTCTACAAGGTCAGCTATAAACTGTCAAGTGAATGGCTGATCTCTCTTTTGGGGGCCTCTGCCATGTCTAATGGAGTCTTCTCTCTTTCCTCATGTATCTACTTCTCTGTGTGTTTATTTCCCAGGCTCCAGAATCAAAATTCCAACTAACTCCTGTCCTTGTCATTTTTCTGTGAGTCTTCGCCCACCAAGGAGGTGGAGACTCAACATCCTACTGATTGTGCCCAATCAGAGCCCAAATCACAACTTAGTTAAGTAAAAGTGAAACCTTTGACAGACCAGTTTGCAAGCATAATCCAATATCTATTTTTGCAATTCATAAATAATACCAAACTGCTACACTTCACCCTCTGAATTCCAAAAAGACATTACAATATTAAAAAACAAACAAACAAAGAAAAAACCCTTAAATCAGTACTCTGCTAAGTGAAAAATCATATCAAAATCAGTTTAAAGAAATACAGTTTGTCTTGGGACAAAATCCCATGTGGCTGTAGACCTCTGAAACTTACAAAACCATTTATCTGCTTTCAATATAAAAATGGACAGACAAAGGATAAACACTTGCCTTCCAATAAGGAGAAACTGGGAGAGAAACATGAGTCATGGGTCCCCTACAGTTATGTAAACCTGCAGGGCACACTTCATTAGATGTCAATGTCTGAGAGTCAGTCTTAAGATGGTGGTTTCTTCTCCCTGGGGCCACATGGGGACCCACCTCTTCCACAGGCTTGCCCAATGGCCATTTTCTTGGTTCCACCCTCATCAAGCATCTGGGGGGGGGGCAACCAAACCCCAGCCCTCACCTTTCAAGACTGTTGGGGAGATGGCCACACTGTACCCAATCTTTGAGTTAGAGTCTTAACCCCCCTAGTACAATTATGTGAAGACAAAATCCTCCCTAACCCTTGGCATACAGGTCCAACCCTTTCAGAGCAACGAGTTGGTGACCTGGCCTTCCCTAATCCATGTGGGACAAGCCTTCCCTTCTCAGACCTATGGGGTGTCAACCTCAACCTCCTTAATCTCTGGGGAATGTGCTCCACCCTCCCTATACCCTGGGGCAGCAAAACTCTCCCTGAATATGGTGCAGGAACATCCACCCTCTTCAACTGCCAGGGCAAACTCACCCTCTCTGTACACATGGGTGGGATTCCTTTCTTGACCCAAAGAGATGTCTTAATTCCAGATCCCAGTTACCATGGTTTTCCTCTTGAAGTCATTTCCCCTTCAATCTCTCCCTTCCATGTCCCTTTTAGTCCAAGCTGACAGTGATTTTGTTCATACAGCTCTCTGAAAAAGCTTGTTGGTTTAGCATGCAAGAAGCAGGGCTCGAAGCCATCAGACATTTAGATTTTCACAAGTTTTTCCTAGATAACTGCTTCATCAATCCTGATTTACAAGTTCTAAGTTTAGTTAAGTCCTCAAATGGGCACTATCATCTGGGGACTTGATTTCCAGAGGCTTGGAATTTCAAGAATCAGTGTCTGGCTTCTTTGTGCCCAAGAATAGTCCCCTTATATCACTTGTCTAGCATTTCACTATAAGCTGCAAGGAGAAGTGAAGCTGCATTCTCTAATTTTACTTTGGAAAGTTCTTCACCTAAATGCCCAGTCTCATCATTTTCAAATTCTGCCATCAATAAAACATCAGGAGTTAATCTTGATAAGTTCTCTGCAACTTTAAAACACAGATTGCCTTCCTCCAGTTTCCAATAATAGTTTCATCATTTACTTCTAAGGCATCATAAAAAGTCTCTTCAAAGCACTCTAGGCCTTTTTAATCAAACATCTCACAATCCCTTCAAACAATACCCCTTACCCATTTATAAAACCATTCCAGCAGTTTGGTAATTGCAAAAGCATAACTTCCCTCTCTGGTACCAAATTCTGTATTAGTCAGACAAAGGGGTGCTGATGCAAACTATCAGAAATCTGTTGACTTTTATAAAGGGTATTTATTTGGGGCAGAAGCTCACAATCACAAGGCCATAAAGAGTAAGTTATTTCCCTTACCAAAGTCTGTTGCCATGTGTTGCAGCAAGATGGCTGCCGACTTCTGCAAGGGTTCAGGCCTCCTCTTCCTCTTAAGGCTCTGTGGTCCCAGCTTCTTTCAATATTAGCTGTAGGCTGGGATAAGTCTCATCTCTCTCCCAGGGTTCATTTCTCTCCAAGCTAAGCTGCTCTGCTGGCTCCAAAAGGCCAGCTGTAGACTATCAGGCTAATGACTCATCTCTCTTCCCCAGGCCTCTGCCGTGTTTATTGGAGCCTTCTCTCTTTCCTCATGTGTCTGCTTCTCTGTGTGCTTACTTCCTGGGCTCCAGGATCAAACTTCTGACTAACTCCTGTGCCTTGTCATTTTGTCTGTGAATCCCTGCCCCCTTGGGCATCCTCTGACATGACCAAATCAGAGCTTTAATCATAATTTAATTAAGTAAAAGTGAAACCACTGACAGACCAGTTTACAAACATAATCCATTATCTATTTTTGGAATTCAAAAATAATACCAAACTGCTACACACTCTAATTAAGACATATAACTTCAATAAGTTTTAAAGTGATACCTCTGAGAACCATTCAATTAGACAAATGGTTCTTTAAGTGTTTTGTGTATATGATCCTTTCTGTGAAACAAAAGATCTACTAAGAATCTTTAGAATGGTGTTCTACAAGATCTCACTGGAAGCCCAAAACATATAAGAGCTTATATGAAAAAGATTTTTCTGTGAGGATGGATGTCTTCTAATGCAGCAGATTATAAATTGATTCATAAAATCCCAGAAAATATTTCAATGAAGCACATTAGGTTGGACTATTAGGGAAAGTGGCAGTAAGGAATAAGAAAAAACCTCTGGATCCAAATTTCTACAGACAGGAATAGATTGAAAACATTCCCCAGCTGAAAACATGGGTTTATTTTTTGTGAAAGAGGACAAATGGCTCAGAAGGCAGAACCAGGAACCCAGAAAGTAGAGTCAAGAATCATGCTGAATCATTCCCAGGCAGTGTGAAGCTTAATTGAGGAGCCAGTGACTTATGACTAGCTGAAATTCAGAATTACTGTGTATCAGTGACTCCTGTTTGCCTTTTACCCACAACCCATTTTTTAAGTAAAAGGAACTACAGCAATTACCATGCCTGTCCCAACATTGTCTCTTTAGTATGGGGGGAGGAAGGACATATTATTTGTAACTTTATATCAAGGTCCTCAGTTAGAAAAGTACTTTACTTGAGTTACTGTGTGCAGGAACGATAACTGGACCTTGGAAAATATGACACCTTTTTGGCCTCTGCCAGGAGCTGTAATAGATTCAGTTTTGAGGAACAATTTGAAGGAGAGTATATTTTGAACATGGGAGAAATATAAGTAATTTGGGGGCAAAAGGCAGATAATGGTGGTTTTAAAACCTTGTCCACAAATTTTTGGGCATTCTTTCTATAAAATTTTAGTCTAATTCCCTATACTTCTTGAATATGGGTCAGCTTAGTTACTCTCTTTTAACAAAGAGAATGCAGCAGAACAGACACAGTGTGATGTCCAAGGCTAGACTCGAAACACAAAACAGATTTCTCTTAGGTCTCTCTTCACTAGGATCATGCATTTGAATCTCGGAACCTACATGTAAGATGTTTGAATACTCTGAAGGTGCATGTTGGATAGTCATAAGGAGAGAACAAATAGACACAGAAAAAAATGGCCAAAGCTGCAATCTGTTTCAGTTCCAGATATTTCATTCTCATCTCAAGCACAAGTCAATTGAATGAAGATTCTATTAAGACAATCTTCCGGCTCCAACCACCTTATCAATGCAATGTCATAAAAAATCTCAGCCAGAATTGCCCAGCCAATCTCCTCCTGAAGTCCTGAACAAGAATAAAGTTACGGTTTTAAACCACTAAATTTTGGATGATTTCTTAGTCATCAATTGAAAATTCATGCAGTAATTCAACAGAGAAATAATAGACTTTTAAACAAATAATATTAGAACAACTGTTTATCAAGCACAAAATAACATCTTAAAAATCACAGTGTAAAGAATTACCTTACATGCAATTTTAAAGTGTTTTTGCTATTATAAATGTGACTACAAGATTATCTAATTGAACAAGATTCTGCATTAAAATAATGGCTACCTTATTTTAATATTGTGTATGCTATTGAGCCCAAGCAGACACTCAGAGAATTTTTTTCACAGTGCAAACTTCAATAAGTGTTGAATTGGATTCATAGTTGGGCAGTTTAGATTTAGAACTCTTGTACTTAAACACTATTCTATTATGAACATTAGTTCTGCAAAATACATTTAAATACCTGTCTTCATATAATGTTGGTAAAGTAATATTGTTAAAAAATTTAATATCATATTTTAGCAGGAAATAAGAGTGAATTATTTTAGCATTTGCATTAAAATTGACATTACAACTTTAAAGTGTGAAGAGAGGCATATAGTTGAAATAATATTTTGAAAAACAATGTTCTATTACTTAAATGAACACAACAAAATAATCTTAATTTCGGTTTGGCAGAAATAAGAAAACATTTTGCCGCAGTATATTTCTCACTGTGTGATTTTTTCCTTGGGAATTCATGAAACAGTGTGGTGTCTTATTCTCTGATATAGTGGAGAAGAACAGTTAGTGTAATCTTGTTTCCTAAATCTGCTCACAGGTGACTTCCATTTAGTCATAATCTGTTGGCAATGCAATCAGCTTTGTTATCTCAAAAGCAGAGAATATACAAATGAATTGGATATAATGTGAGTTTTAGTTAAAGTGTATATACTATCTTTCTTTTAAATGTCCATGTATAGAAAATAGACCTAAAGAATAAAACATTTTAGAAAACAAATCTTATTCCAATTGATCAATTCAGTTGCAGAGTGTAGCAGTTTGATATTATTTATGAATTCCAAAAATAGATATTGGATTATGTTTATAAACTGGTCTGTTCCTCTGGGCATATTAGATTGTATTAAGTTCAGAGTTTTCACTTTTACTTGATTAAATTATAATTAAGGCTTTGATTGGGCCATGTCAGTAGAATGTTGAGTCCCCGCCCCCTTGGGGACTCACAGAGATAATGACACGGCAGAGGAGAGAGTTGGAGATTTGATGCTGGAGTCCCAGGAAGTAAATACAAAGAAGAAGAATATAGAGGAATGGAGATGGCTCCATAGACGCGTTAGAGGCCCTGTGAAGAGAAAGCCTGATAGTCTATAGCTGACATTGAGGAAAGAACAGAGCTGCTGAACCTGGGAAGAAATGAGCCCTGAGGAGAGAGACAAGCCTTATACCTGCCTACAGCTGAGACCAGAAGAAGCTGGGACCATGGAACCTGAAAAGGAAGGCTGAACTCTCGCAGACACTGGAAGCCATCTTGCTCCAACATGTGGCAACAGACTTTGGTGAGGGAAATAATTTACTCCTTAGGGACCTGTGACTGTAAGCTTCTACCCCAAATAAATACCCTTTATAAAAACCAACCAATTTCTGATATTTTGCATTAGCACCCTTTTGACTGAATAATACAGACACTATGGGGAAAAAAATAGATAGATTATGATTATTTAAAACATTCTTATTTAACCATCTAATTTTCCTAAGTGTCAGTGTGCATTAACTTGTTTACCCTCAATGGCCTTTTTCCTTCCTTTAAGGCATGATGTCAGATAAAAATTAGCTGACTATTATTTTTGTGGTATTAACTTGGCAGATTTACCCCAAGTTTGTCCCCATTTTATAGATCTAGATGTAAATGATGATCAGTAGCTCATCATTCAAAGTTACGAAAGGTTACCTGATAAACCAGGGCAATTAGTAAATATACAGGAGATAGTTTGGTGATAACAGTACCTGGACAAATGAACCAATAGAGTCTTACTCAATGAATCTTCATACCTGATAATTCTAATTTCCTCTTTTGGGATATAAGTGACAGGTGTATACAAACCTTTGTGTTATTTGACCACAGTAATATCTCATCTGATAGTGCTGGAGACAACAAAACACATGTTACACAAACTAAGCAAACAAGCAAAACTTTTTAGTATGTTTTCTGTCTCTATTAAGACCACATGGATTTCTTCCTACAATAGTTCTTTAGGCATCCAAGTTATAGTGCAAATGTAGATAAATCTTCCAGAGTAAGGATATATAAAGTTTCACTAATTAGAAACAGCCATTTCCCAAATCTGTAAAATACCACGTTTACTACTGCAGCTGGCTAATTTTACAGCTCTGATTATTATTAGTTTCACATTCGGAAGATGGTCCTTGTTCTGATGCTCTTTTTAAAGTGTTTTGTGTCTATTATAGTTGATCTGATTCATTCACTGTACAGAAAGTTTCTAACCACAAGTATTTCCAGTGGTACCAAGCATTTCTGTGTCTTACAAATTCATACTTAGTTCTACCATTTTTATACTTACTTTGTCAATATGTTAGCTTTAAATTTAATATGCATCATTATTTACAGACTGATTGATTACTTGTAGAAAACTTCATAAAATTCCTTTAAGCCTTTGTAGAATGCAATTTATTGTATTCATAGCAGTATGGGGATTTGCACTTTATTTACAGTGAAATTAATTTAGCATCCCCAGATTTCACAATACTCCTAAAACAAAAGATAATCTTGTCAAAATCAATTGGTATATTCAAATAAATGGTTGTTTGATGAAATGTTCTTTCTTTACATTTTGACTTGTTTTAGGTAAACAAATGCTTCCCAAAGTTTAGCTGTTATGCAATTAACATTACTAAAGTAGAAAAAAAACATTCAGCAGATAGCTAAATTTTGAGGGGTAGGGTCAAAATATCTTTGCAACAACTTCCAGCCAAAAAAAAAAAAAAAAGATAAGCTTAAAATCATACTGCTTATGAAATTAAGTAGATAAATTCATGTTGCAAAACCTAATGATTTATTGGCATCAGTAGATATATATAAAGTATTGCACCCTGAAATAGTACATACATCTTTATATTAGACAAAGAACAAACAGTAGTGGAGCACCTGTGTTGTTTAAAGTACATTTCATTTATTCTTCAATACAAATCCTGAAAAGCAGATATCACATCCCCATTTCATAGGTAATGCACTAGGCCTTGATATGGAAAGTAACTTGCTCAGTGTTTCACTCAGTACTAATGCTTCAGAGCCCCAGTGCTCACCCACACTATCCCAGGAGGTGTATCCAGTAGTGTATTCTCTCCATCACTGTTTTTATATATAATGAAGCTTTGACCACATGGTTAATGTGTTAGTGTGGTGAAAAGTAAAGATTGAAATCTAATTGCAATAAAATCTATTTATATAAAGACTCTTTTTAAACAAAATCATAAAGGACTGTATTTAGAAATATGACCTTAACTCCTATGTCAAACACCAGTTTCACGGAAGGGTTCCATGATATTTCATCATGTATTAGAAAGGCTTTCTTCTCTGATTACCAAACTATCAGATTTTAGAATGCACTGTGTTACTTTTCCCATTGTATCAGAAATAATTCAATGAAATATTTATTTGTAACTATTTGGATAATGTAAAAAATAAATAAGCTAAAACTGATGGTTTTCATTCTGTGTCCTAAAAAAAAGTGACTACTAGACTGTTTTTCTACTGAGTTAAATTTATTTTGATAGAATTAAAACAAGCAAAACAAAAGGGTAGTTAAGATGGCTATATAAATAGCTAAAGGTCAAATAAATATCTTTATTTTTTAATTACAAAATCTCTGAGGAAAAAATGCCTGAGATATTCTGGAAACAGAAATATTGATAGAATTGTGAACTACAATATCCTTTAAAGTTTTTGTTGTAAATTTATAACTGCAGTACATAATTAAAAATGTAACTAAAATTGAAATGCATATTTTAAAAGTATTGGTAAATTCATATATGACATACTTCAAGGTTCTATATTTGGAAAAATCTAACCATTCTGTCAAAGGCATTCATTAATTTCCTTAAAAGCAACATTACAACTGTGAGAAAGAACCATCAAAAATCAACATCACTTATGGCTGCACAGCCTGAGGCAGGTGCTCAGTAGCTCATGCAGCATGTCTGGAATTCTTTCACAGCAGGAACTTTTCCCTAACTTGTGCACTAATAATAAAAAAAAGAATGCTTGACTTAAGATTGTTGATCAATAATGGTTCAGGATTTATCAGCTGCAACATCTTAAAAGAAAAGACTTTAAATGAGGGTAATACACCACTCATACGGATTGATTAAAATGCATAATGACAACATATAACTGGAAGGTAAATTGATACATTAGAAGAGCAAAATATTGCTTGAATACAGTGAGTATGGCAGTGAGCGAATTTTTCTATATGTGTTGGGCTGTGGACAAAAACCTGGAATATATGAGGCATAAGTATGATCATGGCAAAATACAATTTAGAGATAAAGAGATCTACCAGGAAATATTTAAAGAATGACCATGTGGTGAATGAACTTCTATATTTGGCTGACTGATTCATTTCTATAAAATGTTTACTCTTTAGTAGAAGATCCAGATTGTACTGTGACACAATCTAACACTGTTGAATTCTATCACACTTTGGAAAAGTTTGACATTTAAGTGTTGAATGCAGTCCCATAGCCTGTACGGAGCAAAGGGGACATAACTACACATTTCAGAGAAGCAGCTGCAGGAGAATACCGAAGGAAGAGGGGCAATAACACTGACCATGCAGAGTATCCTGAAAATTATTAAACATTACATGTGCAGAAGGCAGAGGGTAGCACCAAACAGTATAGCCATGGCCAGAGTGTTTAGGCTAATTATGGAAAAGTGGAAGAGAGTAAGTCAGGTCACTTGGAGGAGATATACTCAGGGTGGCCTGGAACAGAGTTGTGTTAAAAGATAATAAACATAATGATATTCTACTCTGCTTTTTTATTATCTGTATGAAGTTTATGAAGTGCTTCAAACTATCTTTTTGGGCCTTGTTTCTAAAATCCAATATTGTATAATTAAATGATTTGTCAAGTTCCTTACCACTTTAAAACTTCTATTATTTAAAAATAATCAGTTTTTACTTGTTCATGTTTTCAGAATTAGAAATCTGACTCCTTAAATATAACAACTAGATAGAACATTTTTCTCTATTCTATTGTGTTATTTTAATTTGTAATTCTCAAATTTTTATCGACTACATGTTTCAGATGATTCTTGGACTTTGCCTTTTATATCTACACCTCCTCCACACACACACACACATGCACTCATACTGAGCAAATATTTCTTTTGACTGCTTGATAAAATAACAACCAACAAAAACCTAAGTAAACCTACATGTATATAAAAACTTAGAATTTTAAAAAGGAAACAATATAACTCATTTAGTGGTCAAGAAGATGCCCCTTTTTAAATGTTCTAATTAGAAATAATTAAAAAATAAGAGACTATAATTAATAGGAAGACTTAAATTTTGATTCAGGATGAAATTCTTGTCTTAGTTAAATGTGAATGTTTTTCTTGATGTGAATATACTAATTCTTCTTCCTTAGAGTCTGATAAATAATCTATCAATTCTATTTACAATGAACTGTACTAAATTGATTTACAAAGCATTTTCATTATCACACTAACCAATCAATTTCAGTTACTATCCAATCAAGTAGTGGAACTAAGAAAATCTATATTGGGCTAGTTTCTTTGTGGTTTTTGGAAGAAAATTAATTTTCTCCTAGGGAAAAATCCTGACTTCTATGTAGATGGCTCCTACTAACCATAGATGCTGTGCAGGAAGATACTTTTCATCCATACATGCAAAATAGACACTACTACTAAAGGAAACACCAACTAAATCAATTTTCAATAATGTTATATGACACTATGACATGGAAGTTCACTTTGTATTGGTTGGTTAGGTGTATTATACACATGCATACATACATGCACATAGATGGGTGTGAGTATGTGTGTGTGTATACACATTGGTCATATCTGTACACATTGTTTTAGTATAATTTTTAAGGTCATAGATATTTAAAGGTTGTACTACCAAGAAGATAATATTCAAATTACCATCACAATTTTGAAAATACATGCATACAAATAATAGGATGGGAGACTTTCCTTAACAGGTTGCTATAGTACCAATTAGATACATAGGACTGTTATTTCTATGGTAACAGCATAGGCTTAGGGAACTAAGTACAAGTTAAATTATTTTTTTAATATGTTCTCACCTGTCTACTCCCTTCACATACACAATAAAGTTTTTTTTGTATATAAATTATTGAGTTCATATCATTATTAGTAACAAAAATAAAGTAGTATATTCCTCTAATATGTACACCTGCAATTATATTTTAATACACTTAGAAAAGGTTAAACATTTGTTTTCTGTTGGTTATTTGTTCCTGTTTAGATTGCAGGTTTGATTATAGTATTTTACTGTGAAATAGACAGGAGATAGATATATATAAATATAGGTAGAAATTTATACTTATGTAATAATTCATATGAAGATTAATCCTTGCTAGGAGAGAATAGAAGTGCATCTCTCAACTTTCATATCTCAATTGTATGTGTGTTTACATATTTATATAAAATCAGGATTTCTAAATGTTTACATAAATTGCCATAACTGACATTTGAGGACAGATAATTTTTTGTTGTGAGAATTTGTTCTGTGTATTACAGAATGTTTAGCAGCATCCTTGGCATCTGTCCTCTAGATGCCAGTAGCACTCCCCAGTTGTGAGAACCAAAAATGTTACCAGATATTGCCAAATGTCCCCTGAGTGACAAAATCAGCTTATTTTGAGAACCACTAGCCTAATGTTTTAAGAACAGTCCTTGTTACCTTTCTTTTTTATTTTTATTTTTTATTTTTAAAGAAGCTTTAAATTACATAAATGTTACATGAAAAATATAGGGGATTCCCATATGCCTCATCCCTCCCCCTCCCACACTTTCTCACATAAACAACATTTTCCATTAGTGTGGTACATTTGTTACAATTGATGAACACATATTAAAACATTGCTACTAACTGTGGACTGTAGTTTACCTTACAGTTTATACTCTGCTCCACATAGTTTTATATGTTATAACAAAATGTATAATGGCTTGTATCTACCATTGCAATGACATGCAGGACAATTTCAATGTCCCCATATTACATTTATTATTCCCTCTCCCTCCCCTCACTTTGGTGGCCACTGCCTTTTTATCAATGATAAAAGTTCCTCCATTCTATGACAGAATAATAATAAGACCACTTTAGTCCATTGTTCATTCCCTAAATTTGAGGATTTGAGGATGGTGATGCCCACTCTGTTTCTAATTAAGATAGGGCTTAGATCCCATGAGGCAGATGGATGGAACTATCTTGATTGCAGTTGCAGACACTCTCAGTTTCTTGGGATGGTCATTGTCCATCATCATCTCCTTGTTAGTTGTCCTGAGTGAATCCAATGAAGTGGAGAGTAGGTGTTGCATCTCTGATGAGATTCTGGGCTTAACCAGTACATGAACAGACCAAAGATTTAAGTCTCTGGTACATATATTTAACAAGTATAGTAATAATTATAGATTCAAATAAAAGAGGCAGAAGAGACATGTATAGGGAAACTTATAAATGAGTCTAACACTGTAACACAGGGGAGCATAAATTCCAAAGTAAGGTCCACTGGTAAGGCACCAAACTCTTGAGCTGTCTTCCCTGCTTATAGTGTCTGGATGTCTCCAGAACACTCAGGAGCCCCACTATTTGAGGTAATATTTACCTTGGTAGTCAATGAGTTCCTGCTATGATGTGCGTAAGCGTAACCTTTTGTATGACCTCCAGACTCACTTTGAAATCTCTTAGCCATAAAAACTCATTTGTATTTAATATTTCCCCCCTTTTTTGTAAAGGTCTTTCCATATGCATTGCTAGTTAGTGTTTGGCAATAATCCCTTGGTGCTAGGGAGGCTTATCCCCAGTAGTCAGGTCCCATGCCAAGGGAAGGTAGTGAGTTTATATGTTGAGTTTGGCTTAGAGAGAGACCACATGTGAGCAACAAGGAGGCTTTCAGGAGGCAACTCTTAGGCAATATATTACACTAGGTTAAGTTTCAATTTCACAAGAAAAAGTTCATAAGTACAATCACCAATATCAAAGGCCAGGCATATTGGTCTGTCTTCCTTCACTAGGCCCTGCCCATGTACTCCAGGAATTTTTGCCATTCTATTAGAAAATGTAGCAGGACTCCCCAGGATGGGGACTCAATATTATTTTGGTTATTATGTGGTTCTCCACCCACTGAGACAATGCCCCATGAACACCTGAACATATTCATATGTCTTAGAGGCATGCCAAGGTGCACCTTTTCCCACATATCTCCCCATCACTGACACCTCACACTAGTGATCCTCCCCTGCCACAGTTGTGACCCTTCTGTGATTCAAAGCCTCTCCAAAAATGAAGTTAAAAAAAATAACCAAATAAAATTAATAAGATAAAATAATAACAATTAAAAATAACAAATAAAATACAAAAATAAAAATAAAAAATTTGAAATAAAATAAAAATTTTTTTATGTATTTTGTATTTCATCACTGTAAGATCTGTTATCTTGTATGTACCATGACAGTTTCTTCCGTATGCTCCCCAGTGTCTTATATTTTTTCATTGTATCTTCAAAGAAGCTTTAGTTTACTGAAAAATCACATAGAAAATATAGGGGATTCCCATATACCCTATGCCTTTCTCTTTCCCACTGTCCCCTATTAATAACATTTTACATGTGGATGGTACATTTGTTAAAATTGATGTACAAATATTGAAGCACTGCTACTAATCATAGTCAATGTTTTGCATTATGGTACATATTTGGTAACCATCTATCTGATAAAGGCCTAATATCCAGCCTATATAAATAAATCCCTCATCTCAAAAATAAAAAGTCAAACAACCCATTTAAAAAAATGGGCAAGAGATTTGAATAGACATTTTTCCAAAGAAAAACTACAAATGGCTAAAAAGCACATGAAAAGATGCTCAACATTGCTAGCTACTAGGGAAATGCAAATCAAAACTACAATGAGATTATCATCTTACACTTATTAGACTGGTGGCTATTAAAAAACAAAGGACTACAAGTATTGGAGAGGATGTGGAGGAAAAAGAACCCTTATCCACTGCTGGTGCAGCCTCTGTGGAGGACAGTTTCATGGTTCCTCAGGAAGCTAACTATAGAACTGCCATATGAGCCAGCAATCCCACTGGTGGGTATATACCCAGAATAATTGAAAGCAAGGACACAAACAGATATATACATACCAATGTTCATAACGGCATTATTCACAATTGTCAAAAGTTGGAAGCAACCCAAATGTCTATTAACAGATGAATGGATAAGCAAACTCTGGTATATACATATAATGGAATATTACTCAGCTGTAAGAAGGAATGTAGTATTAACACATGGGAAAACATGAATGAATCTAGAAGAACTTATGTTGAGTGAAGTAAGTGAGTTACTGAAGGACAAATATTATACGACCTCACGATGTGACTTAAGCAAATTGAGCAGATTCATAGAGCTAGAGTCTAGGAGATAGGTTAACAGGAGACAGAAAGGAAGTAGAGGGTGGTTAGCTGATGCCCATGTGGGCAAAATCTATAAGGTTGAAGGATGTGGTTGGGCAGTGGATGGGCATGAGAGTGGTGCAGTAATGTGATTGTGTTTGGTAGTGCTGATCTGTGAGGGTTGGGGGGTTGGGTTGAACTTCTCACCTTTCATATACATTTTAAAGATGGTCAGGAGTAGAAATAATTATTTATGAATTTTAATTGTTTGAAAAATATGTGTAAATCATTGTCTTAGGAATTTCCATTGAGTCGTCCAATCATTCAATTTTGTCTTTAATATTTTAAAATATTAGTTATATCAGTAAATTATTTTCCTAAATATAAGCTATTTAATAATATGTAGCAAACAATAGCACAAAATATATACTTTTTAAAGAACCATGAGAGAGCTAAGACTTTACACTCTTTAGACGCTAACAAATTAATCTGCCATAGTTTTATCCAAGCTGGTAAAAATCATGAGATTCCTGAAATGGGAAGTTTATGTCTCAAAGAATTTGCAGTAGCCAGAAAATCAGGGTATTTCTGCCAATTCCTTGAGCCCCAATTCCCACAGGAAGACATTAAGAGAGTCAGGTGATACTTGCACATGTGTTGTATATTTTAATAGGAGAAGGACTCTGAGCTTAGAGAATTTTGATCTTGTCTATTAGAGAGTTATTATACCTGGCTTTTGTTCCAGAGGGCAACAACTCTCTATCTTTAAGACCTTTGGCTATTGAAGGATACAAATATTCTTGAAAAGAAAGTCTGAACAAAAGGCAGCCAGTGCTTTGCTTGCAAGCTATTTAGAAACATGAGAGACTCAGGGAGAATTGTCTCCTGACAGATATTATATACAGGTAAAGTGATGGGTATATGTCAACTCTTCATTTACCTAGGAACTTTAATAAGAATGTTGTCTTCCTTAAGATTTTGAAATGAATTGTGATGGTTAATTTCATGTGTCAACTAGGCTAGATTATGTCATCCAATTATTTGGTTAAGCAAGTGCTGGCCTGATTGTTATTGTGAGGGTATTTCATAGATGAATTTAAAGCATTAGTCGGTTGATTGCATCTACAATCAACAAAGAAAACTGCCTTCAGCAGTAAGAGAAGTCTCCTCATCCAATCAGCTGGAGGACTTAAAATGAGAACAGAAGATTTCATGAGTTTAAATTTCAACATATCTCTTAAAAATCTAGGATCATTATCATTATAAACCTCATTATCACCATATTTTGTAATGAATATTTAGCATATACCTGGCATTAGTTTAAGGCATTCATATATGTATCAGTTCACTTAATCTTTACAGAATTCCTGAAAGAAAGAAAATATTACTTTGCTATTTTTAACAGACAAGTGAAAGGGTACTAGAAAAGTTATGTTGACAACAATCATGTGGCTCAGTAAGGTGACAGAGCTGATATTCATATACAAGGAGTCTGACTCTAGAATCTGTTATTAACATTACACTATTCAGAATTAAAATTTTCTTTCATTCAATATATGCCTACATTTCTCTAAATGAGAACATACTTTTATTACTTGAATTACTGACAGAAGTAAATGTGACCTTCGCATCTCTCTATAGTAAGCCTATATTGGATTATTTCCACACTAACTAGGCAAGAAATAGTGAAGCCTCAGCACACTGCCATATAATTTCCATTGCTGTTGGGTTAATTATGCTCCATACTTTACCCAATTCTGTGTGATAGACATTTAGCCAGACACATTAAGTAATTGACCAGGGTAACAAACTATCCTGCTGCCTATATATTTGAACTGAAATTTCATTCATTAATTAACTGAATTAAAATGGATTAATTGATCCATTTTTCCTTTTAAATATGATTTTATATTCATTGTAATTAAAATTTTAATTAAAAATAACTGGAAAAAGCAGTGTATCCACATTTCTAAAAGTCAATATTAAATTCATGCAATGACAATTCTCAATACCCTATAATTTTCCCTCCTGATACTTGCCACATATCAGTATTTACACAAAGTGTGTCTGTCTCAATTTCCAGAATGTAAGCTACTGGTGGGTAGGAACCATATCTAACTCATTCATCTTTAAAGTTTACCACAGAGCCTAAGAAATGCTTATCAAATACCTACTGAATGAATGAATCCAAGACAGAAAATTAAATGTTTATACTAATTTTTTTAGTACCTTTACATCTACCATATTTTGGGAAATAAATCTGTTTTCAGATGTGTATATTAGTTAGACCATACTCTTTTTTTCCTTTTCCTTTCATCAAGATAGTCAACACCATTCTATTAAGGCAAGTTCTATGATTTTACTATTAAATTACTGCCTATAGTTAATAGAGTCTGAACACAATGTATGCTCAGTGAGAATTGTTGACAGATTTTTAATCTACAGTTTCTAACTCTAAACAAGGGAGTATAATGAAGTACATTGCATTTTCTTGGTGTCAGTGCTTGGAAATTATGTATTCCTTCTAACGATGCTGTGTTGAAGAAATGGAATTTGAAGTACCATTCTGAGCCTGTAAATGTGGCATGTTGCATAATGAAAATGAAAAAGTAGCAGTTGTTCAGAAATATGTTGATGGAGCCTTAGTGCAGAATTGCAACAATACTGAGGTGAGCCAGTGGATATTCTAAACCCTACTCTCATGATATTTTAACCCTAATCGCATCTCTTTTATTTGTTTCTCCTACAGTTCTATGTTTTAATTAAAAGAGTAAATTGAAACAGCCTGAATCTTTTAGCACCAATGTTCTCAAGGGAAGTTACACAGCCAATTGGGTTAAGAATCAGGCATCTGCAACATAATTTTCAGCCAACTAGTCAATGACTAGCACTCTGGCCCTACATAAATCTCATAATCCTTTTGTAATACTTTCAATACTGGCAAAGCGTAATGGCAAGTTTGTCAGTCCATAGTTCCTTCCACTAAAATATAATGTCTCTAAGGCAGCACACATGACTAAGGACTATTGGATTCATTCTAAACCCAGAACTACAAAGGAAAAAAAGAATGTTGACAGATCTTGATGGTTTACTTCAAATCCTTATGTAAGAAATTTATTAATATGTAAGAACAGATAGAAACATTTAACCAAAAATGGACATGTAATATCTATCTTGCACACTAGACTTACATGTATATATAGAAAACAGATTAACCATTTGGACAGACCATCTCATTGACATTTTTCACCTTCATTTACGGATTTCTGTATAGGCAGTTTGTGAGAATTAAAAGTTTAAAATATGTATGTAGCTTAGAGCATCAGTTTGGATTTTTATTTAAACAGCTTTGGTCTACATAAAATTAATACACATTTTTCTTTAATGGATTCAAGGGAACAAAACAAAACTAACAATTAAAACAAATAAATAACTATGAACAAAATAAAGCAAAGATAAAGCAATAAATTATGACTCCACCTCCATTCTTTGCCTGTGTGGAGCTGTTCAGGCAATCAGAACTGATTTTTCGGGATAGTTGTCACTATGTGTTCCTGTTTAACAGCTTGATTTAATATGTTCTATTGAGCAAACCTACACCACTGTCTTAGTTTCCAGGCTGATATACAAATAGCACACAATGAGTCGGGTTAAGAACAGGAATGTATTGGCTCATGGTTTCAGAGGCTAGAATTACTTGCTTTCTCCTTCATCAGAAGCATTATGGCTGGCCAGCAATGCTTTCTTTCACTGGTGTTCTTGTCACATAGTGATGTTCTCTCCTTTATATTCCAGGTTCCATTCACTTCTGGCTTCCAGTTCCTCCCCATGGCTTTCTCTTTATAAGGTCTCCAGGAATCAGATTATGACTCAGTTGGTCACACCTTAACTAAAAATAACATCTACAATAAGTCATAATTGCAATGATTTTACACCCATAGGAATGAAATTAAGATTAAAAACATGTTTTTTCTGGGGTACATAATTCAATACAACCGCCATTCCTGAGTGAACTTTCTTATATTATAGAAACCAAATATTAATACTCTGAAGAACTGGTATTAAAGCACTGTTGGATTGAACACTATTTCTACCAACTATTTCAAATTATTTTTTATATACTTGCTCATTTCTGTTTTCTTGTTAACATTTTTTTGTTCATGTGTGTGTGTGTATATGTGTGTGTTTAATCAGGGATAAATATTTATTTCAGCCAGAAGACCTAGTTGGGTTTAACAATCTTGAACACGCGCAAGGCCAGAAAAAGAATTTAAAGAAGCAAAGGAACATAAGCGTTACAAAGAATAAAAAAAAAAATTTTTTTTAATCTGAGAAGAGAAGAAAAGAAGGAAATGGACAGTTCACATTCAGCATGGACTAACTCAAGCTCCCATTTCTGGCCTTATTAGATGTGTCACTATGTTGCAAGTCTTTTCTGGGCTTCCAAATTCAGGTAAGAAATCCCACTTATTTGATACCAAAAAATATTTTACTTTCATGTGATGTTTATCACAATTTATTGTTGGTGTATATTTACTTATGTTTGTCTCCTATTCAATTGTAAGCTAAGCATTTTGGCTGCAAAATATAGAAGTAATGAGATATGTCTTATAATATATAGTTTCATATATGCCACATACAGTTCTAAGGTCTTTACACAAATTATTGTCCAAAAATATTCATACTCATTTAATCCCCACAATGACCCTTGAATGTAGATGATATTATCCTTTCTTCATCATTGAAGAAATGGAGACAAATATAGTTTAAGAACTTGCTGCAGACAGCTAGCAAGTGATGAAACCAAAACTCACACAGAAAATCTGGTACCAAAGACTTTTTTCTTAACCATTATGATATTCTGTATTATTATTTTAACCCCAAGTCGTAGCACAAGCGCCTGGCACATAACATGTGCTCAGTAGATATTGCTAAAAAATTGATTGTTCTACTTTTTCCAAGTGTACAGTCATTTGGAAAATAAATCTAGTATTTTCATGTTTTTTCACATAATTGTCAAATTATTAATCTTGGAATTCTGGGAAGATGGAGTCAGAGTAGTTTGGCAGGGTTCAACTTTCTTACAAATACAGTGGAAGAAGGGAAGAAATTGTCTGAAACAGCTGCATTGGGAATCTCCAGACCTTGGGAGTCCTGTATGCATCATTCAAGAGGGAGTGGGACAGAGAGATGAAGAGGCCATAATGAAAACTGTGATTTACTTGCCCCCACAGCAGGGAATGGCACCCATCTCCTACCTTCAAGGCTAACAACCTTGGTAAAACCCATGGCTGATACTATCAACTGAGAGGCCAGCAGACATTTTCTTCCCTGGGGAGAGGGAGAGTACAGCAGAGGTCTGAGTGTGGTTTCTCTTCAGCAATTTTAAAGAACAGGGCCTGGCTTTGAAATATGGTTTTAACGCCCAGAAACACAAACCAGAGGAGTGTGGAAGAGACACCTCTGTGGAAAGGTTCCCTGAAGATTGCCATCTGCTGAAAAGCCAGGAAAGTGAAAGAAAAAAAGACTTTGTTGAGGCTCTTCTAGCCCCAAGTCCCCTTAGATTTGGTCTGCTCCCAATTAGTGGGTCCCTGGCCCTATTTTGATGACTTAAACAGGGCAATTTAAAAGATTTATAATAAGTTTAACCAAAAATCAAAGAAGAGCCATGAAACAAAATCTCCTAACAGTAAAATCCTAGGCAAGAGAGATAATTGACCTTCATAATATACTTATGAAAATAATTAGATGCCTTGACAGCAGCAGAAAATTATAAGCCATACTAAGAAACAGGAATATATGGCCCAGCCAAAGGAACAAATTAAAAATCCTGACCATTCACCCTACTCAGCATTGTCTGTTAATTGGGCCGTTTTATTTTCTGATTTCTGGGAATGGAATTACCTGCCATGATGACCCTAGAAGGGTACATCTGTGGGAGGGCTCAATTTCAACACTGAATAAGAGATAATGAAGGACCACTTCAGCAACTTCATGTCTATCTCTGAAGTGGTCATCATCAGGGACTGGGAGACTCAGCTGTCCTTGAATTTTGACTTCATCACCTTCACCATTGCAGTGCATGCCTTACATGCCATGAAATCCATGAATGGAGACTCCTTGGATGGCCAACAACAGATCTGTGTGGACCATGTGAGCAAGTCAGCCCAGGTAACCAGAAGGGGTGACTTTCAGGGTCATAAGCATGCTCACAGGTACTCTAGGGTTGATGTGGGCCAGGGATATAGGAGCAGTCAGTATGAGAGTTGGTCTGGAGGATATGGATATGGATATGGATATGGATATGGATATGGATATAGATATGGAAGGTCCAGAAACTACGGTAGCAGAAAGCAGGGCAGTTTTGATGACTGCTCCGGAGGGAATTACAGAGAAAATTATGACAACTGAGATGAGGCAAACACACATAATGTGGATACAGAAGGAATAAAAACTCTATGATCCAGCATCATCCTTCCAAATGGCTCTATTTATAAAGGTTTTTGGAACTGCACTGAAATATCTTTGGCTTAGTACATCAACTTTTATTTTTGAATTGGGCTCCCAGGGTAGCCTGTCAAAGACCTTTTAGAAAGCTCCATGTGTTTCAAAAATTTTTCCTTCCATTTAAAGAAAAATTCTGGGGCATTGAAAAATCTAGTTATTTTCCTTTTACTAGTTTTTTAGTTTAGGCTGTCAGGATTATTCATTCTGGCAAAGAAAGCTGTGGTCAAATGATGTTTTTAAATTTAATGTGACCATAGAGACAGTTTAAAAAAATGTACACGGTGTTTTCTTACCACAGTTAAGAAGCAATTTCAGAATATACCTACAAAAAATCTCTGTCAAGAACATTATTGATAATAGGTGTTTTTTACTTTATGTTATAAGACCAACCTGATTATATAGAAAAATTTCTTTAAAATGTTTGTGAATGTCATTTTTTAATACTGGAAGAAAGAAATATTCGTTGTATCTCATATAGTGTTTAGGATGTCTTTCATGGAGCCAATTAAAAAGATGGAATTTGAAAATAACAAGAAAAAATCCTGATAAGACACAAGATATAAAACAACTAATCAATATGTTCACATAAATCTCCTAATTCAATTCAAAGAGTTGAAGGGAAATATGGCTAAAAATAAAAAGGATATTAAGAAGACACTGGTGGAAGATGGTGTTGGATTAGGCAGGCAGGGCTTAACTCTCTCACAAAAACAATGGAGAAAGAGCCAAAAGCTGTCTGAGGGACCTTCTTTGGGGTTCAACAGACCAGAACAGTGCTTCACAACTCCCAGGAGGATGGCAGACAGAGATGTGAAGAACCTGAAGAGAGAAATGTGAGTTACCAAAGCCCTGTGGTGGCTGGGAAAGGCTCCCCTCTATACCCCCAAGATATTAGGCTGGGGTAAAATCCTTAGCTCACTGCAGCTGACTGAGAGGTAAACAGACATCTTCCTCCATGTCACCTGTTACAAGGGAAAAAGAGAGAAGTTGGGGACTTTTCTTCAGTGAATTTGGCCAGCAGAGTCCACTTTGAATATTGGCTCTGGTCAGACCAAAGCACAGAAAAATGGAGATTTCCTCACTGTGAAAAGGTGTACCGATGAGCATCATCTTCTGGTAGTTCATGAAATTGTATGGACAAAAACTGCTTTGGAGTCTCTCTGTACTCTAAATCCTGGGAGAAAACTTGTGCCCCATAAGTGAGTCCCTGGCATGATTCTGAGAACTTAAGCTGGGCAATTTAAAGACTTAGAGTAAAATGAAGCAAATATCAAAGAAGATAAAGACAAACAAACAAGGAAAGAGAGAGAAACTGGCCATCAGAGTAAATTCACCAACACACTCAAATGCCTAGACATCAGCAAAAAATTACAAGCCATACTAGGAAATTGGAAGGGATGGCCCAGCCAAAGAAACAAAACAAATATCCTGAAGAGATACAGGATTTAAGGCCATTAATCAATGATAATCACACAATTCTCCTAAATCAATTTACATAATTTAAAGAAAATATGACTAAAGAGATAAAGGATATTAAGAAGATACTGGGTGAGAATAAAGAACAATTTGAAAGTCTGAAAAGAAAAGTAACAAACCTTACAGGAATGAAAGAAATGATGGATGAGATTAAAATACTTTAGATGCACATAAGAGCAGATTTGAATTGCTTGAAGACAGAATTAGTGATTTCAAGACAGATCATCTGAACTGGAAAAGACAGGAAAACAGGAAGAGAAGAGAATGGGAAAAATGGAACAGGGTCTCAGGGAATTGAATAACAACACAAAATGCATAAACATTTGCATTATTGGTGTCCCAGAAGGAGAAGAGAATGGAAAAGGAGCAGAAATAATAATAATAATAATAATAATAATAATACTATTAGGGGAAATAATGACCAAAAACTTCCCAATCCTTATGAAAGACATACATATCAATATCCAAGAAGGACAATGCACACAAACAGAATAAATCAGAATAGACCTACTTCGAGACACCTACTCTTCAGAATGAAAAATATCAGAGATAAAGAGAGGATTCTGAAAACAGCAAGAGAAAAACAAAGCATCACATACAAGGGAACCTCAAAAGATTAAGTGCGAAGCTCTCATCAGAGACCATGGAGGAGAGAAGAAAGTGGTATGTTGTATTTAAGTACTGAAAGAGAAAACTGCCAGCCAAGAATTCTATATCCAAGAAATCTGTACTTCACAAATGAGTGCGAGTTCAAAGTCTTCACAGACAAACAAAAACTGATAGAATATGTTACCAAAAGACCAGAATTACAAGAAGTAATAAAGGGAGTGCTGCAGCCTGAAAGAAAAAAAATAACAAAAAACAAGCATAAGAGACTTGGAGAAGAATGTAGAAATGAAAATTTTTAGGAAGGGTAAATTAAAGAGTAAAAAGCCAGACAATGGTACAATATGACAAAAGAAAGTCAAAGGAAAAAATGGGTGAAGTAAGTAATGCATTTACAGTAATAGCATTGAACGTTAATGGCTTAAACTCCCCAAACAAAAGACATAGACTGATAGAATGGATTAAAAAAAAAATGAGCCATCAATATGTTGTCTACAAAAGACTCACCTCAGACATGAGGACACAACCAGGTTGAAAGTGAAAGGTTAGAAAAAAATATTCCATGCAAATATTAACCAAAAAAGGCTGGAGTACTGATACTGATATTGGACAAAATAGATTTTAAATGCAAAACTCTTATAAGGGAAGAAAAAGGTTTTATATATTAATAAAATGTGCAATTGAACAAGAAGAAATAACTATTCTAATTGTTTATGCACCTAACCTCAGTGCCTCAAGATACATGAGGCATACACCAGCAAAGCTGAAGGTAGAAATAGATGTCTCTACAATAATTGTTGGAGACTTCAATACACCACTCTCAGTATTGGATGCAATGTCTGGACAGAGGATAAATAAAGAGAAAGCTTGAATAATAAGATAAATTTAAGCAGACCTAACAGATATCTATAGGGCATTGCAGCCCAAAATAGCAGTATACACATTCTTTTCAAGTGCTCATGGATCCTTCTCCAAGATAGACCATATGTTGGGTCACAAATCTTGATAAATTTAAAAAGAATGAAATTATACAAAGCACTTTCTCTGATCATATTGGAATGAAGCTAGAAATCAATAATGGATGGAAAAAGGGAAATTTCATAAACATATGGAGATTAAACAATACACTTTTAAATAATCAGTGGGTCAAAGAAGAAATTACAAGAGAATTCAGCAAATATCTTGAGATGAATGAAAATGAGAATGCAACATATCAAAACCTATGGGACACTGCAAAGGCAGTGCTGAGAGGGAAATCTATAGCCCTCAATGCTTATATTAAAGAAAGAAGAAAGAGTTAAAATTGAAGTTCTAAATGCACACCTGGATTAACTAGAAAAAGAACAGCAAACTAATCCCAAACCAAAATGAAAGGAAGAAATAGTAATGAACAGAGCAGAAATAAATGAAATCAAAAGCACAAGAACAATAGAAAGAATCAGCAACAACAAAAGTTGGTTCTTTGAGAAGATCAACAAAATTGACAAACCCCTAGCCAGACTGACAAAGAAAAAAGAGAGAAGATGCAACTAAATAAAATCAGAAATGATAGGGTGACCATTACCAACCCCACAGAAATAAGAGATTATAAGAGGATACAATGAGCCACTGTATGCCAAAAAACTAGACAATGTAAAGGAGATAGACAAATTACTAGAAGCACACAATCCACCTACACTGACCCTAGAAGAAATAGAAGACCTCAACAAACCAATTACAGGTGAAGAGATTGAAACAGTCATCAAAAACCGACCAATGATGAAAAGCCCAGGACCAGATGGTTTCACAGGTGAATTTTACCAATCCTTCAAAGACAATCTAATACCAATCTTGTACAAGCTTTTCCAAAAAATTGAACAGGAGGAAACAGTACCAAACTCATTCTGTGAAGCCAATATCACCCTTATACCAAAACAATATAAAAATACTATGAAAAAAGAAAATAACAGACCATTATCTTTCATAAATATAGATTCAAAAATCTTCAACAAAGTACTTGCAAGCAGAATCCAAAAGCACATTAAAATAATTATACACCATGATCAAGTAGGTTTTATCCCAGGTATGCAAGGGTGGTTCAACACACATGTATTAGTCAGTCAAAGGAGTGCTGATGCAAAATACCATAAATCAGTTGGCCTTTATAAAGAGTATTTATTTGGGGTAGAAGCTTACAGATAGCAGGCCATAAAGCATAAATGACTTCCTTCACCCAAGTCTATGGCCACGTATTGGAGCAAGATGGCTGCCAACATGTGCAAGGGTTCAGGCTTCCTGGGTTCCTCTCTTCCCAGGGCTTGCTTGTCTCTGGGCTCAGCTCCTCTGCTATCAGCTGTAGATTATGAGGCTCTCTAGGCTTTGCCTCACTCCACAAGGCCAGCTGTAGACTATCAAGTGAACAGCTTGTCTCTTTTCCTGGGGCCTTCTCTCCTTCCTCACAACCAAGCTCCTCTGTGTGCTTATTCCCCCAAGCTCCAGCATTAAAACGCAGCATCAGAACTTCAACATCAAAACTCCAACTAACTTCTCTGCTCTGCCATGTAGTTTTATCCCCGAGTCCCCACCCACCAAGGGACGGGGAGTCAATGTCTTACTGACATGGTCCAATCAAAGCCCTAATCATAATTTAATCACACCCAGAGGAACAGACCAGTTTACAAGCATAATCCAATATCTATTTTTGGAATTCATAAATAATGCCAAGCTGCTGCAACACATAAATCAATTTGTGTAATAAACCACATTGATAAATTGAAGGAGAAAAATCACGTTGTTCTCTCAGTTGATGCAGAAAAGGCATTTGATGAAATACAGCACACTTTCTTGATAAAAACACTCCAAAAGATTGGAATAGAAGGAAGCTTTCTCAATATGCTAAAGTGCATATATTAAAAAACCTACAGGTAGCATTGTACTCAATGGGAAAGACTGAAATCTTTACCGCTGAGATCAGGAACAAGGCAAGGATGCCCACTGTCACCATTGTTATTCAATATTGTGCTAGAAGTTCTAGTTAGAGAAATTAGGGAAGATGGAGAAATAAAAGGCACCTAAATAGGAAAGGAAGAGGTAAAACTTTCACTATTCGCTGATGATATGATCCTATATCTAAAAAACCCTGAAAAATCCACAACAAAGCTTCTAGAACTAATTGATGAGTTCAGCAAAATGGCAGGATACAAGATTAATAGGCAAAAATCAGTAGCATTTTTATACACTGTTTCATTTATAATTGCTACTAAAACAATTATATATTTAGGAATAAACTTAACCAAGCACATAAAGGACCTGTATTCAGAAAGCAAAAGAACTTTTCTTAAAGAAACCAAAGAAGACTTAAATAAATGGAAGAATGTTCCATGTTCATGGATTGAAAGACTAAATATCAATAAGATGTCAATTCTCCCCAAATTGCTATACAGATTCAATGCAATCCCAATAAAAAATCATGATAGACTTTCTTGCAGAAATAAAAAAACTAATAAGCAAATTTATTTGGAAAGGTAAGTGACCCTGAATAGCAAAAAAAAAAA
>JAQZBX010008041.1:35186-49106 GCA_029593785.1 Cabassous unicinctus | reverse complement strand
TTAAAAAAAAAAAAAAAAAGATTATTAAAAATAAATAAATAAATAAATAAAGCAAATACCATGCTATGGGTTGGCTTAAACAATAGGAACTTATTAGCTCACAGATTTGAGGCTAGGAAAAGTCCAAATTAAGGCAATGCTTTCTTCCTGATGACTGGTGTTCTGGGGCTGACTGCTGGAGATCCTTGGTCCTAGGCTCCTGTCACATGGCAATACACATGGCAGCTTCTCCTGGCCTCTGGCCTTTCTCTTCCGGGTTCCATTCACCATCACCTTCTTGCTTCCTGTGACTTTCTCTCCCTCTGTGTCTGAAATTCATTATAAAGGACTAACATAACAGGATAAATATCTATCCTGAAGTAACCTCATCAAATGGGTTCACATCCACAGGAATGGATTAAGTTTAAGAACATATTTTTCAGGGTATATAGCTCCAAACCAGCACAAAGAGAAAAGCAAATAACTAAAATAAACTGGGGGGTGGGGGGTGGGGGTGGGGCAGAGAGGCACTACTGCCATAGAAATGTAAAGGTTTATAAAAGGGTACTATGAACAACTGTATGCCCACAAATTTAAAAACCTATATAAAATGAACAAATTCATAGAAACACACAAGCTACCTACACTGACTCAAGAAGGAATAAATCTCAACAGAGCAATAACTAAAAAGACTGAATCAGTAGTCAAAAACCTCCCCCAAAAGAAAAGCCTAGGATCAGATATCTTCACTGGTGAATTTTACCAACCATTCTAAGAATTAACACCAAGTATACTCATACTGTTCCAGGAAATTGAAGAGAAGAGAAAACCCCCTAGCTCATTCTATGAGGTCAACAAAACCCTGATAGCAAACTCACAAAAAGATATTCTCTCAAACACACACACGTACATACATGAACACTCAACTGATCCAGAAAAGCATCTGTCAAATTCCAGCAACTCTTGGTAAAAACACTTGGGGCAGGGGGGAACCTTAGAAAACCAGGAACAAAAGGATACTTTTTCAACATACTAAGTGAAAAACCCACAGCTAACATCATAGTCAATGGCAAAAGACTGAAAAGCTTTCCCTCCAAGATCATGCACAATACATAGATGCCCACTGTCACTACTGTTACTCAACATTACACTGGAAGTTTTAGCCAGAACAATTAGGCAAGAAAAATAAATAAAAGGTATCCAAATTGGAAAGGAAGAAATAAAACTTTCCCAATTTGCAGACAATATGATCAAATATATAGAAAGTCCTGCAAAATCTAGAACGAAGTTCCTAGAGCTAATAATCAAATTCAGCAAAATGGTGGGGTACAAGACCAACACCCCAAAATCAGTAATGTTTCTATACACTAGTTATGAACAGTCTGAAGAGGGAAACAAGAAATCCCAAAATTTCAACAGCCTTCTTTGCAGAAATGGAAAAGCCAATTATCAAATTTATACAGAAGGGCCCTAAATAGCCAAAAACATCTTGAAAAAAGATGAAGTTGGAGGACTCACACTTCCCAATTTTAAAGCTACAGTAATCAAAACAGCATGGTACTGGCACAAGGACAGACATACAGTCCAATGAAAAGAAAATGAAAATACAGAAATAGACCCTCACATGTATGGCCAATGGATTTTTGACAAAGGTCCCATTTCCACTCAATTGGGAAAGAACAATCTCTTCAACAAATGGTGCAGGTAAAACTAGATAGCCATTTGCAAAAGAATGAAGATGGATCCCTGCCTCATACCATTTACAAAAATTAACTCAAAATGGATCAAGTACCTAAATAACCAAAACTATTAAACTTGTGGGTTAAAACATAGGGAAGCATCTTCAGGACCTTGTGCTAGGCAATGGTTTTTTAGAATTTACACCCGAAGCACAAGCAACAAAAGGAAAATAGACAAATGGGGCTTCATCAAAATTAAAACCTTTTTTGTGCAAAGGACTTCATCATGAAAGTAAAATGGCAATCTACAGAATGGAGAAAATATTAGGTAAGCACATAATAAGTTTAATATGCAGAATATAAAGAACTCCTATAAGTAAACAACAACAAATAGGATAAACAACCCAATTTAAAAATGGGCAAAAGACTTGAATAGACATCTCTTCAAAGAAATGCAAAAAGCACATGAAAAGATGCTCAACATCAGTAGCCATTAGTGAAATGCAAATCAAAACCATAATGAAATACCGTATGACCTGGCAATCCCTCTTCTTGGTTTATACCCAAAAGAATTGTAAGCTGGGACTTGAACAGATACTTGGACACTGATGCTCATAGCCACATTATTCACAATTGCCAAAAAAAAATCAGAAGCATCCCAAATGTCCATTAACAGGTGAAAGGATAAAAAAAAATGTGGTATATACATACAATGGAATATTTTGCCGCAAAATTGAATGAAGTTCTTACACATGTGAAAAGGTGGATGAACCTTGACGACATCATGTTGAGTGAAATAAGCCAAACACAAAAGTACCTCACTTTTGTATGACCTCACTGATATGCAATAATTAGAGTAAGCAAATTCATAGAATCAGAAACTAGAATACAGGTTACCAGGGGTAAGGAATGGCAAGTTAAGGCTTATTTGGTACAGTAATTCTGTTTGGGGTGTTGGAAAAGTTTTTGTAATGGATGGTGGTGATGGTAGCACAACATTGTGAACGTAATTAACACCACTGATTTACATATTTGAGTGTGGTTAAAGGGGGAAATTTTAGGCTGTATATATTACTAGGATATTAAAAACAAAACAAAATTATACAACACAAATTGTGAACCCTATTACAAATTATGGACTGTAGTTAATAGTACGAGTATACTAAGTCTTTCATCAGTTGTAACAAATTGTTAATAGGGAAAATTGCAAGTGTGAGCATTGAGTTTATGGGAACTCTTTCTGCAGGGTTTTTCTGTAAACCTTCAACTTCTCTAATAAAAAAAAAATGTTTAAAAAAACAACAAAAACTCCCTTGGTGGTTTTAATGTGCAGCTAGGATTAAAATAAAAAGTATAAGAGTCCATTATTCTTAAGGCATATGTTTTTGTATTTTTTAGTTCTTCACCTTGTATAACCTTAAAAGGAGATAGTGAGGCAGCAGTCGTAGCATCAATTATTGGCAGGACCAGAACCAAAAATCCTGTTTTCCAGACCTAGTATTTTTTCTCCATGTTAACAGTGAGTGTTTGGGGACTGAAGGGGAATTAAATGTTTAATTAATAGAGTCATATACTTGTTATTGATCAAAGCATTGTTTCCCCCCCTTTTCTGACTTTTTATTATACATGTAGCTCTCTTCAGTGATCCCTATAAAAATATTTTCCTATTATCTGTTCACAAAGCTGCTGAGAAAACCTTTAGCACCACCTACAGAATCCTGAGGTTTAAAAACGTTATTTTAAAAAAATCAAAGAAACTGAGTAGTATTGTTGAAGTTTTCGTCAAATGTTTAATTCCACTAGGTACACATAGTTTAAAGCCTGACACACAGTACAGTATACTCCTCCCATTAAAGTGGGTGCAGTAAATGCAATGGTTTATTTTGTAGGATCATACTGGGAATCTGAATGATACTGGTGACCAGGGCTTGCTAATTAGATACTAATGTCAACAATACTTGGTCAACAATGTTCAGATAAAGTGCTCTTAAATAACTTAAGTCTTACAAAAAAGGACAATAAACAGTAACTTTTTAAAGCATTGTTAGACACACAGTATAGCTCTGGTGTTGTGATAAATATGTGGGTGTTTAAATGTCTGCACTCTCGGATTCCTCATGAGCCTGGTGGTGATGCATGTGCTCGAGCTGACCAGAATCGGAAACATCGTAGCTTGTTTTGTACTTAGCCAAAATTTTCATTAAGGGTCGCAGTTTCAACCACCACTGTTCTTTGGGAATTCTGTGCCTATAAAAGAAGAAAAAACAGCAGTAATTCTTTATATTTGTCACTCTAAGACAACTTCTGACTGCCCCTGTACTACCATGGCTAGCAATAAATAGTCTCTGTCAAAAAGAAGATGGTGTTTCTGGAGTGAGCTAAGTTCTACGTGAGCACTGATATAAAGACAGTGGCTCTGAGGGGAGTGGGAGGGAAGAATGGGTGGAACAGAAGGCATTTTTAGGGCATTGGAATTGTTCTATATGATACTGCAATGACAGATACATGTCATTATACATTTGTCAAAACCTATAAAACTGTACACTGCAAAGTGTAAACCATTATGTAAACTATAGACCTTTGTTAGTAGCAGTGCTTCAGTATTGGTTCATCAATTGTAACATATGTACAATATTAATGTAAGATGTTATTAACAGGGGAAACTATGGGTGGGGATAGGGGAGGATCATATGGGAATTCCCTATTCTTTCAGTGTAACTTTTCTGTAATCTAAAACTTCTCTAAAATAAAATTTATTTTTACAAAAAAAAAGTTCCACATGATAAAGCAATTTTCTAAGTCAAAAGAAATCATTATTTTTATGTTTCTAATATTCTGCCCTGTCTAGTACAAAAATCTAGTATTTAATTTAGCTTCAAAAAAGCCAATGCATCTGTTAAAATACTTGAATGATTGCTTATAATAATAATTATAGCAGTGTTCCTCTTTTCTTCATGCCTCTTATTTCTTCTACAACTTTAAGATTTAGACTTAAAATGTTTTATTTACTTACTCAAAATCTGTTTCTTTCTTTAGATCTGCCAGACTTTGAAAATGAACGTTTCTTTTACTAATTCCCAGCAGACAAACTGAGTCATCAGTTACAAATCTTTTTCCTACAAAAGTTAAAAAATGTGGTATAAGAACTAATTATGCATCAAATTGAATGGATACATATATAACAACATATGAAAGAGGGAAAGGTGAAGGGAGAAGGTTTGCTAACTTTAGGGAGCAAAGTCATCTGCTAATAACCACCCTGGGGTGGAAGCCAAAGAATTCCTGTTTTTAACAAGCATTCTTGGTTGTTCTGATGAGGACAGTGCAGATTACATATGAAGAACAGTGATTTCTAGTCACTAGATGACAACCTCTGGCACAGAGATTGTATCTGCCAAACATTTTTGCCCAAGGCTTTCCCACTCTAGCTCTGCTTTCTCTTAGAGTTGTTACCCCTTAGGCACCCTTGAGTCCCTCCAGGGTTAGGGGAAAAGAGAGGCAAAGATGAGTAAGTGCCTGGGTTGTGATGGAGCCCCACCTCCCTTTCACACACTTGCTCTTAGAGGTGCTATTTATATGCCACTTATCAACGATACTGGCACCACACAGAAGGGATTCTTGTTAAGGAGCCTTTCTATAGTTGGTGGGGAACAAATATTTCACTAAATATTGGAAGAAGAAAATTGGTTTAAAATGCAGAAAGGAGGACATAAGTTAGATACCAAGAAGCAGCATGTTTATGAGAATCATGACACCTATTAAGTGTAACCAAGATAAAATGAAATTTCCATTGGCCTTAAAAAGTATTGTTTTCTCACACACAGTAATATAGAAAACTAATTATCTGGATTGATTGTCCTACTGAAACAAATGACACAAACACATAAAGAATTTGCTCCTCTCCCGCCCCCCACAGTCGGTCTGTTTCTGCAGAGACAGTCAGTGATGTGTTTGTGGGGGAGGGAGGGACTAACGGTGGCCCAGCGCTGAGAAACAGCTGTTGAGGAGGAGGGAAACAGGTCAGAGAGGGCAGGGGTAGGAAAGTAATCGAATGGGTATACATGGAACATTTACAAAAACCAACCACATACTAGGCTGTCATTAAGCGAGTATCATCATGCACTTACATAAGTAACTCATGGGTCAAAAGAGAAGTCGTAATAGAATTTTGGCAGCATACTTGTAGCATTAAGTGCACATACTATAAGTATCTGCAAATTAATGACATAAGCATGCATAGAAAAATTGGGAAAAGAAAATAAATCCAAATAGTAAAAAGAAATATACAACCCAGAAATTGATATAGAAAACAAACTTATTAGTAGAAAGAATCAAAGCCAAAAGTCAGTTCTTTAAAATGACTAAAAATAGGTTGAAACTATTTGCATTGCTGTTTTTGTAGATTAAATGCCTTTTTTTTTTTTTTGTAAATTAAACATTGGAAATTTTACATGGTTTGCCATGGCATACTTCTGGTATGATTAGTCAAGAAAAATAGGGGGGGGTTGGGGGTAGGATAAAGATATTGGCACAAATAACCAATATCAAGAATGAAATCAGGGACTGGAAATGCTAAAGACATTAAAAGATGTTATGTAAAATTTTATACCAAATTTTTTAAAAATTTCCTAGAAAAAGTTATCTCTTGAAACTGATCTCAAAAATAACATGAGTTCTATAAATGTTAAAGAAACATGAATAGTTCTAAAAATGTTAAAGAAATTCATTCAGTGATCCTACAAAGAAAAGTCATGACTTGGATTGTTTTATACGTGAGTTCTATCAAACAACAAAAAAATTCTAGTCTTAACCTCTTTCAGAGGGGAATCCCCACACCCAAACTTATTCTGACTCCAGAGCAGTCTTGACCCCAACACCTGATAAGGCCAGTACTTCAGGGGAAATTATTGGCAAATGTTCAGGATCACTGAAGCATAAAGCCTGTATGAAATAATCGCAAATTGAATCTAGCAATGACAAAAAATACTTATGAAATAATGAACATCAATCAAAGAACAACAGCAAATATCATTCTTAATCCTGAAACATTGAATGCATTCCCTGTCCCTATTAAGGTCAAGAACAAGAAAATAATTTCTGCTATCACTACATCTACTCAAGATTTTACTGGAGAGATTAGCTAGTGCAATAATGCACAAACAAACAAACAAAAAAACCACAAAAATATCAAGGAAAAATACAAAGAGCATAAAACAAAACCTGCAAATAATTATTAGAATTGAGTATAAAAAAGTTGCTGATTACAAAATTCAATTGCATTTCTATATATCTGCAACAAAGTAAATTTCTTAAAATGATATTATGATACAATTTTAAAAAAATCAAGAATCTATGAATAAATCTAAAAAGATATGCAAGATCTTTATGGAAAAAACAATGCTTTTATAAACAAAATAGATAAATCACTTAAATATATGGAGAAAGAAATAATATTCAAGAGTTGGAATGTTCAATATCATCAAAATGTCAATTCTTCTCAAAATGATTCATTTTTAAAATGCAATCCCAATTTAAAAAAAAAAAACACAAAAAACAGAATTTTAGGTGGACCTTGATGATTGGATTCTATTATTTCTATAACAATGCAAAGGGCCAGAGCAGCCAACACAGGAAGAGCAAGGTATAAGGACTTGCCCTACCAGTTATCAGTATTTATAAACTGGTGGAATACTGATAAGGATAGATAATTGATCAGTGGACCAAATAACCTAGAATTAATCCTGTAAGTTTATAGATACCTGGTTTTTGATAGAGATTATACTGCAGAGTGGAAAAAGGAGCGAATTTTTCAGTAAATGGCACCCAGGTAATTGATTATCCACATGGAAGAAAATGAGATTAGACTTTATCCTTCTTATCGATTCAAATATAGAACTAAATGTAAAAGGAGACCATATTATTATAAAAAAGCTCAAACCATAAAGAAAAAGGTTGGTGAATTTGACTACATTGAAATTAAAAATACATCATTAAAAGACACCTCACAGAAAATGAAAAGATAAAATGTAAAATGGGGGAAAAATATTTACAACATGTGATTGACAAGATATCCAGAATAAAAAAATATAAATACAAAATAGGATAACTTCCTATAATATAAACATAAAATATTTAAAATTCCTATAAAATAAAAAGATAAATGTAACCAACTAATAGAAAAATAGGCAAAACTTGGAACAGACAATTCATGGAAGAAATAATGTTAAACAAACATGCAAAACATTGCCTTTCCCTCATTGCCTATGAAGTTTAACATTTTAAAGTCACAATGAGACTATTTTGCACCCACAAAGTAGGCAGTAATTTTAAATTCTGGCAGTATCAATTAGGCAGGTGAGCATGTCATTGGTAAAAGCAGTCTGAAAAGTTAGTAAAGGAGAATCTGCGCATACGCCATGACTCAGGAATTCCACTCCCGGATGTAGGTCATAGGGACACTCAGCATTGGTTTAGCTAGCAAAAAACTGGAGAACACTCAAGTGTCAGTGCCTAGAATGGCTTAGAATGGTTTAGGTTGGGATCAAGCAATGGGATGCTATTTAGTGAACCACATCAATATGCATCAACTTGTATGCATCTCAAAAATCTAACCTTATATGAAACAAGAAAGTGACAGAGAACTAGACTGTATGCTTCCATTCATATAAAGAAAAAAAATAAAAATCTGAACTAAATTATATATTCTTTGAAGATTTATTCATTGGTAGTAAAAATCCAAAGGAAAGCAAGAGAATAATCTTTACACAATTCTGTGGTTACTTCTGGTGGGGAAGGAGGAAAATACAATTGAAGGACACACTTAGGTTTTGAAGGAGGAAAACATATTAGACACCTCCCAATCCTAAATTGTTGTTTCTTCCTATAAAAAGAGTAGTGAATGACTCAATGAACAAATCTTGATTATCTTAAAAGCCAGTTTGAAGAAAGAGTTCTTCATAGTCAAAGATACAAAACAAATAAAAACCACATTTTACTGTCTTACAAACAGAGCCCAATATATGCCAGCAATTTTCTAGCTATTCAAAGAATAAAAATGTTACAAAAATAATTTGGATGCCTCCTATAAGCAGGTATAAGACATATTATCTTATTAATAATATTTATATTTTAATTGTTAACACTGAAAGACATATATACTCAGACTAGCAAGCATAAAACAATTTTATATGTAGCTCGATGCTGAATTTTAAAAAAAGGAGCAATAAAAGGTGAAAGATACATATAGGATCTGAAGCAAACCAGAGTAATAACAGCACAACTCTGATGAAAATGAGAGCCACTGAGTGTACACTTTGAATGGATTGTATAAAGCACGGGACTGTATAACACAGGGAATCCTGTGGTGGAAGATGGACTGTGGTTAACAGAATATGAGAATGTTCTCTCATAAACTATAAGAAATATATAATACTAATAATACAGGGTGTTAGTAATCAGGTAGGTTGGGAAAAAATACACTAAATGTAAGATATGGGCTATAGTTAGTAATATTTTGATGATTCTCTTTCATAGCTTGTAACACATGTTTCACAATAATGCAAGGTGGTAGGGTGAGGAATGGAAGCCCTGTATGATGATATGCATGTGGGGTTTTTTTTCTGTAAGTTCACACAGCTTTTACTATGTACTTACTGTTTATGTATGTTCATGTATGAATGATATACTTCAAAAAATTTTTTTTAAAAAGGGAGAATAAATATTTTCACTGAGGATGACAGCATCAATCTCATCACTGAGGACCACTACTCCTTTGACTTTGTACCTTTTCCTCGAGATTCCTTCAGTTTTGTAGTGATCCACTGCATAGCTTTGGCAGCAAGTTTTGTTCCAAAGTTTCGATCAAATGGAGAAGGTGCTCCACCCTGTTGATGGTTAAAAATATTAGTCATGCAACAATGCCTTACTGACTTTTTTTTTAAATTGTCACCATACCAGTTTTAAAATTTATACTGTCTAATAAAATTCACATGCTTTTAAGAGATTCAAATTTGTAAATATGATTTTTTTTCACCAATTTCTATCTCCTTCTCTAAAGTTGGGACCAAAACAAACTAAAATTCCTTGACTCCTGTATCCTGAACTCAGCCTCTTAGAACAAGTGTCACAGTGCTTTTTCCCATGTTAAGATATAGATTTTACTCAATGAACAACCTTCATTATCCTAGAATCTTCTATCAGGAATTCTTATAACCTATTTTTTGGGATATTGAGATCATAGTTTTTTTTAAGAATCTGATAAATTCTGTAAACTTGTTTTCATGAAAAATACACATTTGCCTACCATTTCATCATAATTTTCATCATAAATTCATGGAGCCTTTCAAATTAATTTATGGACCCTACTTTAAAAGTTCCATAAAATACAAGGAATGAGAGGTAATAGGGAAAGAATATAGGCTTATAAATGAGGAGAGTGAGGACCTATTATTCCCAGACCCTTTCTACCTGAGTATGTGAATTTAGGCACACTTATAAACCACAACATGGGGGCTGCGGGGTACCTTAACATCATCTCTAAGAGTCTTTCCAAATCATTCTTAGTATAATATGAATCTCAAATATTTGGGATTTATTTGCCTAATACTCTAATCTAAATTGTTATTAAATATTAATATTAAATGTAATGAAGTATTTAATACTGGTGTCACTATGTACAAGAAAGGTGATAGTTTTCCCTAAAATCCCCGTATACCCAAATATCACAGAACAGAAAGAATTCCCCAACCTTTTGATATTTGATGACTTTTCAATGGATCCATAACATAGTTCAGGTGTTGTTTTCAATCATTGTGGGATTTAGTTATAAATACACATTTTTTCCAAAATGGCAGCAATAAAACAATCTAAACAAAGGTATATGAATAAATGCTTCATCTCCTGTGGGCTGTGAACGAATGAATGCCGATGTGGGACTTCAGCCACCCTACCTGTTGCATATGCCCCAGCACATTCTTCCTGCAATCAAACACGCCTTTTCCTTCTTCTGAATAAAGCTGGCAAATGAAGTCAGTGGTATAATTTTCACTGCAGTTCTCATTTCTAAAGCAAATGGAAATTAATCAAGCTTATTTACCAGGGAATGGGCTTTTGATGAGGTTTTCTGCCAAAATCTTCTGCTGACTCCCTGAAAGAGCTTGGCTCACTAGACTATTGCTGAAAAGCCACTTGTTTTCTGACCTAAAATCAGCGTAGCCCTCTATTACTCTGTCCGCTTTCTATGATCCATATATTGTCTTCTTTCTTTTAAAGGTTAATGGCTCAAAGAAATGTTGTGGAGCTAGCTTAACAAATAACAGGTGTCAAAGCAAAATTAAAGAAATTTTTTTAAAATTCACTATTAAAATATATGCACATTTCTAATACAATGCACAATTACTCTTCTTCGGTATGCAAATGAAAATCAGTAGCAAAGAAATGAGTGCTTATTAGATTTTTAAATCATAAAATACATTCTAAGAACCCAGGTCTAAAATTAAGGTAAGATTGGAAATATTTTTCCATTACCTAAGCACAAGTCCCCTCTGAATGGTGGTCTTCATTTTCTCTGTCAGGTGCTCCACATTGGCCTAGAAGAGAGTGTTCTATTAATCAATCACCTTTTATTAAATGTGTACTGTGTGTCAGGTACTGTATGATCGTAAGTGCTGGGAATATAGAGTGAATAGAGACAGAGAAGACAGCTGCTCATATTGGTTATATTTTAGTGGGGAAGGCCAAATAAGAATATATCAGATAGTGATAAATGCAATGAGAGTGATAAGACATGATAATGCAATATGAGAATGAAGCCATATTACTGGGTATATTTATTGAGTCAATGGAAACCACAACATCCATGAGAAATGCTTTCCAAGATAGAGTTCCCTCTTATGACATTAATTTATTCTGTACACTTGCATAATGCTTACACATTTATTGGTTGCTTCTTGGTACAGTATTTTGTGTCTCAGAGTCCTCAGAGGGAAATAACTATCAGTTAACTTTATATAGTGAATTCTAAAGTCAAACACAGTCCCTGTCCCCTCAAGAAGTCTGATCCGGTTTTCATACCTGGAGATCTCTTATATCGAATGGTTCTTCAAAAATATAAGCTGCATCGGCTCCGGCTGCGAGGCCCCCCATGTTAGCCAGGTACCCACAGTAGCCACCCATCGTCTCAATGATGAACACGCGGCGTTTGGTCCCACTGGCCGACTGTTTGATGCGGTCACACGTCTGGTCACAGATAATAGATATTAATTATTCCAATGCAGGACCTTTGTCAATGTTGGGCAACTGTCGTGTCCTCCGTTCCTAACTTGCTTGCCTCCTGACATGAGCTAACTGAAAGCCCCACTTCCTCCAGGGAGCCACAGGTCTCTCCAATTTCCATACTGAACATGCCATTATAAGCATTAATCGTAGAGGTGTAATATAAACAGATGAAGGGGCCTTGCCTCTGAGTTAGTACTGATATAAATCAGCTAACAGTTGTGATCAACTAGCATGCTGTTATCCACCTTGGGGGCGTGCCTCCGGGGCCTCTGCCATTGCCCCTCCAGCAGAACGGACCCAGAACTGCAGTGGGGAAAAGATGATCACTGCTTTCACTTTCACAGCCATAGGATGTGGAAACTGTTAGCTAACGTGAACTCAGAGTTTGAGTGTCGATGTCCAGCTTAGTCACTGAGAATTACTGGATTTTATTTTCTTCAGGAAAACCCATGTTTTTAGGGTTTTGGTAATCTTCAAGCTATTCACGACTGTTATGCCACATTTAGGTTATGGCTAAGCAAAGATGAACAGTGGTAGCCAAAGCTATCTCCTAGATGTACAGACATCTGGTTCCATAATGAAACATCCTGCCATCATGCCTCCTTGAAGACTCAAGCTCAGGAGGGAAAGAGAAAGGAAAAAAATCCATTGGCTACATCCCCACTTCTCTACTACAGTCCAAACCGCCATTCCTTCTCCCTCAGGACCACTGTCAAACCCTCCAAGCTGGCTCTCGGCACCTACTCTTGGACCCCTCCAATCTGTTCCCCACACTAACTGAGATTCAGCCATGAACATCAAATTGGATCGAGTTACTGCCTTGCTCAAAACCCTTCAATAACTTCTTATTCTTCTAATAAACATCAAAACCCTGCATTATCCCTCCCCTGCCCACTGCCTGGCGCTGGGTCCTACTTCCTTCCCTCCAGCGAATGTTCAGTTCTGGAATGTGCCATAGCCTAGCCCTCCAAAGGGCCCTCACACATGCTTTCTTTGCAGAGAATGTTCTTTAGACACTGGAGTAGGCTGAATAATGGCCTCCAAAAATATCCAGGTTCTAATCCCTGGCACCTGTGAACATTACTTGATGTGATCAAAGAGACTTTGCAGATGCGATTAAGTTAAGGATCTTGAGATGGGAGATTATTTGGGATCATCCAGGTGGGCCCTAAATGCGGTCACAAGTGTCCTTATGAGAGGGAAGCTGAGGGAGATGAGAGGCAGAGGCAATGTGGCTCTGAAGCAAGATGCTGCCCATGGCCACAAGCCAAGGGATGGAAAAAACACAGCTTCTAAGACGGAGAAGCCAAGTTAGCCAGTCCGCCCCACGCCCAGAACCTCCAGAGGAAGCGCGGCCCCGCCTATGCTTGATTTTCAGCCCAGTGAGACGAATCTGACTTCTGACTCCAGACTGTCAGAGGATAAGCTGTGTTGTTTTAAGGCATCGAGCTGGTGGTATTTTGTTACAGCAGCAAGAAGAAACTAACATGATCGCCTTTTATGCTAACTAACTCTCACTCAGGGTTAAATGTCATTTTCTCAGGAAAAGTTTACCTTTTATCTTCCTGCCATTATTTGTGTAATTATTTGATTTTCACATCCATATAGCCAGTCAAATTACAGAAAAATGTATTTTTTAAAAAATCTGAGTAAGTCAAAAGCCACAAATTTAGTCTATTTCTGAGATCTTCTCTATTTACTGGGTATCAAACAATTCTAGCTGGGATGGAATAGTTAACCTTTGCTTAATGCTTAAATATACCTTCCCTAAATAATCTCGCTTCATTACCTAGATTGTATCCAAATGAGTTTCTTCTAAAAATCACATCACTTCAGGTGTATGAAATGTCTCATTCAATTTCTAAACTGATAACTAAAAGCTACAGCCCCAAATACAACCTTGTCACATGCTAGTGGCACAGGGAGGAGGGTTCCCCAACTTTGGGGTATTAGCAGGGGGTGAGAGGAAAGGAGGGCTGATACTCCA
>JAQZBX010008041.1:0-35086 GCA_029593785.1 Cabassous unicinctus | reverse complement strand
CATTAGTCAGTGACTCGCTCTTCTTCTCTTGGTCTGTCCATGACTATAATTCACATGCAAAGGAACAGAACTCCAGAAAGCTTAGGTTCAAGAACAAGGGAACTACCTAACTTGTGAATGAGCGAAAGGCAACCTCTTCTAGTTCCTTCCATGTTATGCCATCACACTACCCTGAGGTCCTAGAAGAACAAACCTAAGTGCCCTAGTTCTTCTACCTCCTGCCAGAAAACTAGAATAAGAAAATGAGGAAGATACTTAGGATTAATCTATCAGTTTAAGAAGTCAAAATGCTAACAAGTGGGACACTGAGACCTAAGTGGAAGCCTTTCCTCTCCTTTCCCTGCTTTATAATTCCAGCTCAGAATAAGGAAGAACCTGGAAGAAAACATCTTCCCTGAGGTCCTGTGCTAAGGTGAACTAAGGAAACTCCAATGTGTTATGACTTTTCACTGGAAACCTTAAGAGCCAAGTCAGATATAAAAATCTAAAACAAAACACCAGCAGCTGCCCTTCTGGGAGAGGACATGACAACGAGTTCTTGACAGGACTCTACTTGCTTTCTTTTTCCTTTCAGGTTAGGACAACTCCTCACAGCAAAAAAACCTTTGAAGCCACCAAAATTTCTAAGGTACAACTCAGGGACCATACAGACCAGTTGGCATATCAAGGACCTGACTCCCTGGCTGGCAAACTGGGGTGAGGAGGGCTCAATTAGAAACTCTCATTATCACCTATTGGAATATAAGTGTCAACACCAGCTCCATTACCTGCTGAATCAAGAGGTGTATCTCAATCATACCGAAAGGAAAGTGGTGTTGATAAAAACTGCCTTCCTAATAGGAGTATTCTTTTAGTTCACAAAAGTGCCTTTCATTTCACACAGTAGGATATGGTGAATACCTTTATACGGGTCAGAACTGCACTGTCTTGGAACTTCCATACTTACCTACCATCGAAACCCACTTTGTGCATGCTATTTGACTTGCTTTATGATCTTCCTTTAACAGATCACAAAGCCATCTTTCAAGTTTAGGCAAGAGAAGCAGGCCTCATTAGAAAGGAGTTCACCTGCAAACTATCGCATGCTTTTTGTTTAGGTGCTCTAGAAATACTATGCAAAGGACTATAGATAACATCTTTAGTCGCTAAAGATAGGCTCTCCTTAAATAGAGAATCAAGGGGAAATTATCTGGTTTCGCAAAGTGGGATATAAAGTCAAGCTGATATAGAAAAACAAGTGGAAACATTGTTCTCTTACCTCTGTAATTGCATTCAGGCCAGTATCACAACCAATACTTAAATCTGTGCCTGGGATATTGTTGCTAATAGTGGCAGGCAGGATGCAAATAGGGATGCAAAACTCCTCATGGCTGTTTCTTGCCTCAGCTAGCATATGAGCACCCTCAAAACCCTAAGGCAGCAGTACAAGTGTTATTAGCAAAGCGTACCTGGCATTTCACTTATTAGTCACTAGGCGTCTGGGCTGTGGTTCCGGGAGTGCGAGAGAGAGGGACTTTCCCGTGGCAAGCTTTCTGTTTCATGCAAGTCAATATAGCAAAAGGAAATATCCGATTAACATCAGGGTGCAGGGAGCAGGAAAAGCTTCAACAATGCACTGGGGTCACATTGGTGCAACCCTCATCTGAATAGGAGAAAGTCAGCAAGCAGCAGAGGGAAAACTGAAATGCAAAGCAGGCAGGCAGCAGGCAAAGAAGGAAACAGGTGGCATCAGTGTGGTTAATCCCAAAATGAAAGGCCTAAGGTCAGTTTTTTTGGCATCTTAGCATAAGCAGGGCAAGCCAATTGGGCCAAAAAAAAATATTTAAAAACAATGCCAATCTTGTACCTTTCTGAAGGGAAGCTGGGGTCCCACAGCAAATGTTCATAAGTGCTCTATCAAATGGCCGGACCCACCTCACTGACACCGTGAGGAACCATTTGCCTACAGGCATGCGAACACAGCGCGCCCAGCAGGAGGCCGCTGGATGACAGATACGTGCCGTTTCCAGAAGGACCTTTCGCTCAGGAAACTTCTGGCATTAGTTTCATCTCTCTGGGATCTCTACCAATTTGCTTTCTTTTATGAGAATCTGTTTCCCTTCTCTAGGAAGTTTTCTTTGCATGTCCCTCCGCAATTCTTAGAAAAATCAGCATAGATCAGCAAGAACCCAATTCGTTGCTTCGGAATTCCAATGTGAAACTGTTTCGCTCTGATGTCAAAAAGGTAAGCTGTTCCTCGGCACTTGGAAAGGGTTCTGATCATTTGCCTGAGAGTGTTAATTAAAATAGTCATATAATACAGGTCCACTTATCCACAATTCCTAAATCCAAAGCAAAAAAAAACAAAATACAAAAAAAAAAACACATCCAAACAGTTCAAGGTTTTTTTTTGGTAAACCATTCATTGACAAAATTGATCTATAGTCTTTATCCCACTTAATATAAATATCCACCCATTTTCCTGCAGAAATCTTAATGTTTGGCTCCAGCATGCTGACCCACGCCTCACTGGAAGGGTTATACAATATATGGCAAATGCTCTCTGCTACCTTTCTGCAACCCAAAATATTTTGAGTTCTAAAACACAGGTGGCCCCAAGGATTTTGGACAAGGGATTGTGGACCTGCAGCGGGTTAGTTCAGCTGGATGGAGGTCAGAAGAAAGAGGAGGTTAGTCGTTCACTGCTGAGCACCCATGGGATTAAGTGAATGCAGTGTGTCCTGCCTCAACACAACCATCCCCATCATGCCCCACAACGACGCCGTCACCACTGCCATCAAGAGCTTGGCACTCATGGCCTCGTCCCAGGCTTCTTACAGACTCTGCCTTTTGGGCTCTGGTTGTGGCAGGCCATCGCACAACTTCACCAGCTACACCAGTTGACTGCAGAATCCCATCCGTTTGGGTTTGCGCGCTGGCACTACATGGGATTTGGATACATTGGCACGGCTAGGGGATGGCTTCCTAACTGCCTTTTTCAGAAGGTGATTCTCATTCACTTTACTGTGGAACACTGTAGCTTAGGAATAAATCCAGGACAGTCTGTGTGGAAACAAGGCTGCTTTGTTGAGAAGGCTCTGACTGGATGTCATAGGGGTGTGCTGGCTAACTCTGAGCCTAGTGTGCTCAACCCTGGCCGAATGGGCACCCGAGGTCTAGAAGGAAGGGGTGTGGTGGGCCAAGGGAGTGCTAGGATCTTTAACACCATCTTGGAATCTCTAATGACTTCTGAACTGCTGCAAATAGTTTCTAGCTTTCCTGCTCCATCGCTCCTTTTTTTCCCCCCCCTTCAATCTCCAAGAGGGATGGAAACTACAGGGGTGGGGAGACCCTTCTCAGAAAAGTATAAAACTCTAAGGATAAAGAAAACTCTTGTCTCTAGGTCCTGTGGGAAAGTGACCCTTCGTTCTGCTTCTGGCTCCCAGTATAGATATTTTTTAACAGCATTAAGCTATCCTGGATAATTTTAGCTACCCACACTGAGAAAAGAGAATGAATAGAATTTTAGGAAAATGATTATGGTTTTCAGTTTTTTTATGAGCCTAACTTAGGGTTATTCACAATCTTATGGTTACTGACACCTTCATGTCACTCAACTGCAGCATCTAACTCAGTACATTTTAGCTGGTTTTGACTAGAACAAACTAAAGTGCATTTTTGAGGAATAAAAACTAGTCCATTTGGAAAGCCCTACAGCCATATTGGGAGAATTTTCTGAACACCTGTTTTGAAATATTTTTATTACCTTTTGCTCTGACCCAGAAGATCAATGAACCATTATAATGCACATACTGAGTAAGGCAGCTTCCACAAAAACTATTTTGAGTGCTACGCCTGTAAGCTAACAAGGAGGGAATGATCTATGAAGGCAGAGATTAAATATCCAAAGATCATGATAGTTTAATACTCTAAGAATGGGTCAGGGTTTCTCAAGAATCGGCACTGTTGACACCTTGGCCCAGCTAATTCTTCGTGGCGAGGGGCTGTCCTGTGCGCTGTAGGGTGGTTAGCAGCTTTCCTGGCCTCTGCACTAGAAGGCAGGAGCACCCCTCACTGCCACCACCTGCTGTGACGGCCAAAAATGTTTCTCGACATTGCAAATGTCCTATGGGGGCAAAATCTCCTCCAGGTGAGAACCACCCCCCTAGCTAAACAAAAAGGACTACTGCGCACTAGAAAACAGCCTGGGAAAGGTCCAAGCATTTTAAAGCTAAAGGCTTTCAAGGCCCAAGAAGGTGATTCTACCATGAATAGAGCATTTGGATATAAGAGCCCAGGGAGTGGCCTCTGACCTACAGCCTACAGGCTGACCTGTTTGAGACACCTGTTTCATGCTCTTAAGTGAAGCAGATGAACTGATTTTACATACGATCTCTGAGGAGGTGTCTTTAACGTACTAACCCAGAACAACGTGGTGTCACGCCTACAACACCTGGGGTGACCTCAGTGAGGCTCACTTCTGCAGTCCTCAGAATCCCCTCCCTCTCGGCACATTTCCTGGGGAAAATGTGTCTCCCCTCTCCCTGGGGCCAGCCTAGACTCATTCAGAGCCAAATCCAATCCTCAAAGAAGGATTCGACTTCACGTGGGCTTTCATGAAAACAACTCTGGAAGAAACCAAGCAATTTCAACACACCACATCCATATTTTAGGTCCCTGTACCGTCAAGATACACAAAAGACTCATCTATTTCCTCATTCCTCACCCAGTTAGTGAACAAACCCAGCAGTGGCCACCATGATACTCATTTAAGTTCTCAACCCACATGCTTTCAGCTACCAAAGGCATTTTTTCACATACCAGTAACAAGACTAGACCTGCGTCATCACCAAGACACATAATTCCTTAGATCCTCCTAAACAGAATAGGATAATGAGGAACACATATGCATATTACTTACCACACAGTGTTTGTACCTGAAGCCATCATGAATGATAAAAGGCCTACTTGGTCTTTTTCCATCTCAAAGGTTAGAATTGGTTAACCTAGCTTTGAGAAACTCAAAGTAATAAAAAACTGAATTTTAAAAACCATAATAAACCACAAAATCCTTCTAAGAAAGTAAAAGGGAAGTGGGATTGAGAATTTGGTTTTCTTCTTTCCTATACATTTCAGTGTTCAGCTTTTTGACCATACACATGTATTATATATATTAATAATCTGAAAAAATATTCTTTATAGCAGATTTATAAAGTGAGCACATCTTAACTTCATGCCTGAAAGTGCATACCAAAATGTCACCCATATCTGCAAAAGCTCTCATTAAACTGCCAATGAACACCTTTGCAATGCTCTACCCAACATGTGATGGGTTCTCATTGGGGCGAAAAAAAAAGTTTCAATTGTTTCTACTGCCAGCTCATTTTAAGCAGATTCGAAATCTGGCTAAAGCAAGTAAAAGAAGAATTAAAATACAGGATGCAATTCATTATGTGATAGATGGTGATCTTTAACAATTCCCAATTTGAAGATCAATCAAAAACCTGAATTAGTCTGAGAGCAGCGAAAAGCAGTAACAACACTCATGAGGAAAGCACAAGCAACTACTAAGAGGTTAGTGATTGTAAATAAAAACAGCTTCCAGTGCCTCCAAAATATGAAACACTGGACAGGTTTCATTAGTAAAGAAACTGCAGAAAGTTTAGGAAGTTCTGAAAAGCAAGGAACAAGCATTAGGCACTACTTACCATTTGAATTTTGTTTTTAAAGCTTTATTTTTTTATTTACCAGTACTAGAAATAAGTTTGATATCAAGGGTTAAAGAAAAAAAAAATCTTGAAAAACATTCAAGAGAACTTGACAATTATTGAAAAATTTCAGATGCCAAATTTTTAAAAAATGAAACGCACTATATGTTAGATATTAATTTTCAAATTTTTATATGAATTACCAAATGTGATTCACACATAAAAATTTATTTCCATATGTATTGCCTTTCAGAAAAAAAAAATTAAAACGGCATTGATATTATTGATATTATTTTGGGTGTAATTTAACATTTCCAATGTACAAATGGTAAAATTATGTTACCATGGCCACAGCCACCACATAAAGAATGCAAATGGTGGGTTCAAGTCAATAAATCAAATTACAAAATATTAGCTCAAGTTCTAGCCTTAGATATTAAGGCCGCTCTTGGACTCAGGATTTATCACACTAAGAAAGAAAGAAAGAAAAAAAAACACAAAAACTTCTCATCCAAATCATAAAATACTGTGGTCCTATTATTACTTGAACTACAAATGCTCCCTGTCGCTTAATGAGTCTTCGCAGGAATGCACCATCCCAGCCGGGAGAGGAGCAAAGAGGTGGCAAAACTTTATGGTGCTAGAGCAAAGGTTTAGAGCCTAAAGGGATTTTTAAAAAAATATATTTCTCTTGGGAACAACAACAACAACAACAAAACAACAACAAAAAAACAAAACAAAATAAAGTGCCTTCATGGCATTGGTGTCCCAACCAGCAACGACTTTTTCTAGGACACTGGTAAATAAAAGAGCAGCAGAGCCATCCTCAGGGTTAGCCCCAGCCGGTGTGTGCTTTGCTGGGCACACACAGACTTACATGGGTGATAGTGTTCAGAGCAGTGTCTGCACCAATGCTGAAGTCTGAACCGGGCACATTGTTGGAGACAGTAGCAGGAACCATGATCATAGGGACACAGAACTCCTCGTGTTTCTCCCGGGCAGCTGACAGTTCTAGCAGTCCCAGGAAGGCCTGTCAGACAAGTGTGTGCAATTGTGGGGCAAGGCGGGGAGAGGAGGGAGACAAAGGGACACTGTTGGAATTAAAAGTGCATGGGAGAGCCACGTGGAGAGCCACTTCGACCACAGCACACAAGGCACACACTGGGGTACCACGGAACCACTAAAAAATTGACATAAAAATGCATTAGGGCCACAGACAAAGGTAAGCACATTTTTAAGCACAAGGGATAATAGAGGACATTATTGTTTACAAGCAATACTAAATCGATTGGTAAGGCTGTTTACTTGAGGTTCCTACATTTTCTTTAAAGTAACCTAAAGGTTATCATTTGACGGACCTTCAGAGAATAGAAACAATGAAGGATTACAGTCCGAGTTGTGATCTAAAGAAAATCTGGCTTCCTCTTGAATTAGTCAATGGACTTGAAATTCAAGAGACAGAATTATTTCTATAGACATCGGAACTCACTGAATGGATGAACGAGAATTAAGGAGTCAAGCTCTGACTTCCTGATGAAGTTGCTTTACTGGATCCTGATAAACCCTGCACCTGGTCTTGCCGCTCTGTTACTCTGCTGCACTCACAATTCTTCAGCGCCTGGAGACCTAGAATCCCAATTCATGGAGAACAGCAAACAAGCACTGTGCTCGTCTGAGGCCAGCCCAGGGCTACGACACCTACAAAACTAACTAGCCAGCAGGTTAACAGAGGAGCAATGACGTACCTCAAATCCGCCGATAATCAGCAGAGCGTTGATGCTATGAACACGCATCTGTTCAGAAATCTCCTCCAAATACTTCCCAGGAAGAGCCCTGAAAATAGTTAAAGAGACGAGGTCAGACGCTGACAAGCTTCACAAATCTGATGACAGATGCCGCGTGAACAAACCGGACGGAAGCGACTTTACTGCCCAGGTCTCCCGTGGAGACTGGGGGCAGTGGAATTGTAAGTGCCTCTGCCATCCCACAGTACTCTGCAGATGGCAGCAAGAGGGTGGAGAATAGTTACGCAGGCAACAGTGGCCTGAAAATCAAGTACCAGAAGAGTGGATTTTCCAATGGAAACGGAAATTTTTTAACTCTCTAGTTGTTTGGCCTAAAATGATTTCCGCTGCCTTAAAAATGAATCATAAGAGCTTGTAGTTATTGGTAAAGACAATCATTTAAATAGAATTTTACCGTCTTCACATAACTTATACATCATCCAATTCAAGCTCATTTTAAGGCACATCCACTCATACGTGCTATTCTTCTACCATTTTATCACCGATTTCAAATGACACAGGTAGTAAACAGAATACCAGACCAACGTTATTTAGCTCTGCCTTGTCCCAATTCCTCATCTAACCACTGCCTCCCATCTTTCTTTTATTCTGATTGGAGGAAGTAAAGTGTTTATAGTTTTGTTACAATCATATAACAAGTTTTATGACCAAAAAAATTCAGGTTCAGCAAAGCACACAGCAAAGTGAACATGGCCGCTAACTACAAAATTCCTCCCCGCCTTCCAACAGAAGGCTTTCAAAGTCATTTCAGAAGATGGTCCGGGCTGCAACCTAATCGCCTCTAGCTAATCCAAGAGCAGGGTCCCAGATCAGCTTCTAAAGCAAAGCCTGTACCTGGGTTATTGCAGTCAGTCTAAAGGGATCTAGGAAACAGATTGAATCAGTAAGTTTACCTCTAAATATAGCTTTGCAATCTAACACGTGAGGCAGGACAGCAAGCAGCTCTGGAAAACTCAGTAGAGCCCTGCAGAATTTCTGCTAGCAGTCGGAAAAGATATGGTTTCAAAGGAGAACAAAGGTTTGAGACAATTTCCTTGGTACAATAAGCTACCATTTACATGGAATCAAATATTAGGCTTGTATAAAATTTATTTGCCCTTCATATTAAAATGTGATATATTATAATAGCTGAGGTTAATACTTTCATCCCTGAGATAATCAACTAGTAACAGAACACTCCACTGAGATTTAATATTAAATACAGGATCTTGTTAAAAATAACCTAGCCCCAGCTATGTTGGAAAACAGAAGCTTACTGTAATTGAGAAAAATATATTTTATACTAGTGGATTTCTTTGGCTGCAGAACCATCGGAGCCTCAAATAACAGTGTTACTCAGTTTTGCTTTTCCTGCCGAGACTAATCAATATTGATGATGCTTCCATTATTTCTTTTAATAGTATGGTGACTACAGCTCAATGAAATCACTTCTTTTATTGCCTGGATAGAGATTTTTTTTTTTCCCCTGACGAATATGCTCTTCAAATAAATGGAAATAAGGAATTACTGGAGAAAACATTTCACAAGTTATCTCTTTTCGAGAGCTCGTGCTCATCACCAGAGTGCCTTTAAATGTTATAGACCAACCTCCACTCCCAGAAACTTGATCCGAATCCCGCCTGGAGGAGGACAGGTGAACGATCAGAGTTTCCTCCTCTGGGAGCTCACTTACAGGGAATGAAATGAAGCAGCATACGTACTCAGCTTTTCATTTATAGAATAAGCCTTTTCTTCTTCTTCCTTAACATCAGTTCAGAGAGTCAAGATTTGGAAATTACCGTTTTGTCCCAAGAATCGATCCCCCTTGGCCGGTCCAACCTCCGACATCTGCCCAGCCGATTTCTTTTACCTAATGTGCAAACACATAATGAAACAGCAGACGTGCAAAAGTAAAGGATATTAGGCAGCTTTTCAAATAGCTCTGATTTCTGAACCTTAAACAGGCTGCATTCCTGTAAAGATTTGTGCAGTAATGAAACTGTTTACATAGCAATGCTGAATGAGTCAAGGCAAGAAACTGACTTCTAAGGTTAAGCCGTTGATTAAGAACACCAGTGGAACTCACTGCTCATTGCCCAGAGGAGACCTCTGGACTTTATTCTGGCATTGGATATTATTTCCCCAGGCATATACATTAAAGGGATTATTTAGTCAGCAAATCCTGTCATTGGAAAGTAAAACTAAAAGAGAATTAAAATGATAGCTTTTTTGAATAAAGATGACAAGGAAACTTCTTAAAAACTAAAAAAAAAAAAAAAAAAAAAAAAAAAAAAAAAAAAATCTAAATGCACAGATGACTGGCTGAGCAAATTAAGCTTAATTACCTAAAAACAACATTGCATGAGCTATTAAGCATGATATGTGTGTAAGTGTCAGCACATGGTAGCAATCGTGCAATTCCTGACTGGCATCCGTGTGACAGGGTAGAAAAAGCACAGGCCGCGAGGAAACCCTCGTCTAGAACTCCAGCTCTGCCAACTTCTATTCATGTAATCCTGGGTAAGCTAACCAACTTGTTAGAGTCACTACTATGCTGTGATGAGATCTCTAGATGAATTAATTCTATTTAAAGAATATATATCTCATCCCATAGCAAAAGGTACACACTTTCCCAGCATATATGTTTTAGTAATTCAAAACAATATAGTTGAAAAATCTCAAAATTGAAAGATGTAACCTTATAAAAATCAGTTCTGAAGGTAGTATTTCTTTAACTAAAGCAATGAACAGTTTAATACCAATTAATCTTCCTCCCATGCCAGCACCTCTCAAACATTCCCCACCTCTAGAAACAGCAACGCTACCCTTTCCGTTTGCTCAAGCCAGAAATGGAGTAGTTCTTGACTCCTTTTCTCATATCTATACATCTATTTAAGTTAGCAAGTCACTTTGGCTCTACCTTCAAAATACATCCAGACTCTCTGGGTTACTTCTCACCATCTCCACAGCTACCAGCAAGGGCCAGGCCAACATTATCTCTTACCTAGAGTATTGCAAAAATCCTCCCAACCAGTCTCCCTGCATCCTGCCTCTGCCTTTTATTAACACCAGAGGGATCCTGAAAAAACTATGTCAGTATTGCCATGTCCCTGCTCAAAACCCTCCCATATTACTCAGAATAAAAATCAATTTCCTTACAATTAAATCGCAGGTACTAAATGATCTGGCCCTCCTTTCCTTTTTGTCCTCTTTCTTGTCTACTTCCCTTTGCCTCACTCTTCTCTAGTCACACCATACCCCTCACCGTCCTTTGATTATTAGTAATACTCCTTACCCCAGGACCTTTGCACTGTCTATTGCCTCTGCCAGGAGTGGACTTCCTCAGATATGGGTCACTCATTTACTGCTTTCAAATATTTACTCAGACCTCACCTCCTTCTCAATAGCATCTGTCTTCAGAACCTTAAACCCCCTATGGCACTTCCTGCCCGTTCCATTTTCATCTTTCTAGCATTTATCACTATCTAATATGCTATGTATTTTACTTGATTTATTTTTACTTATTGCCATCTTTCTCTCTCTCTAAAATGTAACCTCCATGGAGTCAGGGATTTTTGTCTGTTCTGCTCACTAATTTAATTCCACAGAATAAAAACTCACCTATTTGCTCAAAAATTGAATGAATAAATAATATTGATAGCTCAGCACTTGGTTAATGGTATAGCATTTGCACCTGGACCATTGTATTTAAAATCCTAGATCATGTGATCTGGGTCAAGTTAATCCACAGTCAAGTTCATTAATGTCTCCATGCCTCAATTTCCTCACGTGGACAATGGGGATAATATCTTGGATTTATTGTGAGATTTAAATGGGTTGATATATGCAAATCCCTTAAAATGATGTGTACAGAACAAGCACTCAAGAGGTGCTAACTATTTTTATTTTAGCGAGTGCTTGCTGCATTCTTGATAGTGCATTCACCTACAGTATTCCATTTAAACTTTACGACAGCCTTGCTAGGCAAATTTGATCATTCTCCTCATTTAATATCATAGAGGAAGATATTAGATGACTTTCCCAAGGGCACACAGGCAATACGCAACGAGTTCAGCTTTTCACCCAGTTCATCAGGGTCCAGGGGCTCTGCCATTCAGTGCTGCCTTCCAAGGACACTTGAAGAGATGTTACACTCTGAGCTTGAGGGCCTGGCCCCTAACTTCTGTCAAGATTCTAAGGCAGAAGTTATCCCTTAAAAAGCAGTCATTGGGGGAGCATGTGTCTGAAGCAGTTGAGCTCCCGCCTCCCACACGAGAGGTCCCAGGTTTGTTTCCTGGTGCCTCCTGAGGAGACAAAAAAAACCAACCAAGCAAAACAAACGAGAAGGCCAACTCGGGGAAGCCGAAGTGGCTCAGCGATTGAGCACCGGCGTCCCACATCCGAGGTCCTGGGTTTGGTTCCCCGTACCTCAAAAATAAAAAGCATGATGTTACAGAATCGTCCATTTTAAGAGGTAGGTGGTGTTTAGAGTCATTTGCTCCTTTTATGAGGGTGCCGGCCTACTGATTTACTCAGAGTAAGGGTATTCTTTTGCCTGGCGTCTCGTATGATACTCACCTGGCCTTTAGAAAATCCCTCAAAGCTATCATAGACAGCAAACATTTTGTGGCCTTCAGCTATGCCCACCCGTACGGCCGCACGCACGGCGGCGTTCATTCCAGCCGCTGGGGCGCCAACATTTATAACCGCCACATTGCAATTGCTCTGCAAAATAAGAGGAGGCGAGTCACCGCATCAAGCCTGTTTACTGCACACCTGTAACCAGAGAGACATGAAGGTGTCGTTCTCCTGAAACTACAACTGAGTTCGGATTCCAGAAAATTAAAGAATTGAAAATGAGTCTCATTTCACATTAGGTTAGAAGCTATGACGAGAAAGGTCAGAGAGGTCAGGGAAAACCTTGGAAGAGCTGCCATTTGCACCAGAACCTAAAGCAGAAGGAGTTAGCCACGCGAAGGGAGAGGAACCTTCCACGCAATAGCGAGAATACAGGCGGCCAGGGCGTGTCTGGGAAGTTAGAGGAAGCCGCGCGGCTGCCCAGACTGACCACTTACCTTGACGATCTGGTCATCGGGAAGCTTGTTGGAAAGATTCTTGTAGGTGTTCAGGTTGCTCTCAAAGTTCCTAAAAGAAAAGGAGTGCTCTTGGGTGACAGTTTATAACACAGGACAGGACAAGAGGGAGAAGGGGCCACCAAGAACAACAAGTTTCTCAGGAGCAGGTACCCACATGCGTGTCTGGTGTGTTGGCCGCCTGAGGAAAATGGGGCATGTAATCCTCCTGCAGATTCTGCAAGGACACTCTACAGGGGCCCAGAGTGCGGCCTATTTCTGGGTAGTTCAGAAATGGACTAATAAAGACAGGGTGTGGCTTTTGTTTTTCCTTTTCAAACTTCCAGCAACACGGTCACTTTCTTTTTAATCTCATTAAGTACTGAACAACCCCCCACCCAGTCAAACAAAACAAAACAGCCACGATTATTCTCTAACTGGTTATCCAGGCCTTCAACGTGCAAAAACAGGACCTTCCTTACTGTCTTAATTTTTGAATTTTTATATCAGAATAGAATAAGCACAATTTCTAAGCATATTCTACATGGCCAGGCCTGAGGAACATATGTTCCTAATAAAATAGACATTTTCTTGGAAAAAAAAAACACACAAAACCAAAACTCACCTTCCTCGAAGTTGTACAGCCTTTTTAAAATTTCTTTCATCCATCGCCTTTTGTACATCCAGGGTCTTTAAAAAATGAAAGAGAGAAAGCGTCACGGTTTAGTACATCCCACGGATGATGAGGTGGGGGGAGGCGGAACGAGCTTTGTTTTGCAATTTCTGGATTCCCCCTCTGAATGCGATCTCGCCAGGCCTGGCAGCCTACATGTTGCAGACCCTCGGCCAAGAGTCGCCAGCTCCATCCAGAGGCGTGTGCTGGGGCGGGAGGCAGGAGCTGCCAGCACCCACGCCAGCTCTAACCTGCCTTAGCATAAGAGGATGAGCTGGTGCCCGAAGCTAATGGGCACGTTAAGCATTGCTTAGCATGTCTTGTAATCTTAAAGATTCCACCTCAGGAGAACAAAGCCAGAATAAATTACTCTCTCAAGCAAGGGTTTTGAGAAATTCTCAGTTTGATTCTAGCAAGGACAATTAAAAAACAAAAACAAAACAAAACCGTCGCCAGGAGCAAAGCCCCGAGTGCAGCGGCTGCCTTGCTAGGAGTCCTGGACACAGGCAGCTCCCGGGGAGGGGAGGCAGGGCGGTGCCCAGAGACAAAGAGCTTGGACTTGGACACGCCACACCAGAGTCAGAGTCCTGCCTTTGGTCTGTTCCCAAGCCATAGTCTTGGGCAGATTATTTATCTTTCTGAATAACCTAAATGCCCTCAACGGTAAAATAAGAAAAATGCTCCCTATTTCTAATGTTGCTTATGGTTATTAAAAACATGTAGAACCCTTAGGAAAATATCTGACAAGTAGAAGGTCCTCAACGAATGGTTCACTATGGCTTTTAATAACAAAATCTCTAGATGATCTCTCCAAGGACAAGTCAACTTATAGCGAACATATTTTTGTTTCTAAACTAACAGATACTAGGTCAAAGAAATAGGCTAAAAATAATCTTATTGCACATATTTCCCATGTTGTCAGCCTTTTAATCCTACCACCTCACACACACACACACACACGCCCACACAAAAGCTTTATTCACTCCCATAGGCTTTTGGGAATTATGTTTCTAAGATTACTTTCAACCAGCTCCTTGTTTTACTTACTTACTTCTCTGTTGATTTTATGAAATCCACATATCTCAGAGTCAATGAGAAGACCAAATAAAATGACAGTTATAAAAATAACTCTGAAAATTTTAAGATGCTAAACAAATGTAAAATACATTATGCAAATCCACCGCCACATAATGAACAAATAATTGGAAAATTAGAAATCATTTTCTCTAAGTCCATTAGCATGCCATTCCTACGGCCTAAAAGAAGTGGGTGCATCTCAGAACATCACCTGAATTAGCCATTTCACTGTCACATCATGGCTTTAAGTGACCTTGTGGCTCAAAAGACAGGAAATGGCTGAAATTTGGGCAAATTTAACAATGTCCCAGCTTATCCCCTATGAAATTCTACAGCAATCATTTTCCTACCCTAAAAAATTTCTCACAAAGTATTTTCTTATACTTTGGTTCCCCACAGCATCTATTACATAGGACCCACCTAGATCTTCTTTGACTTGATATAAACACCCAAAGGTTGACAGACAAGACTCATTTTTAGGCAAGGTTACTGTTAAGTCACACAGATGATAGCTTAGGGAAAAATAAAGAAAAGTGACCATTAAATGGGCTAGGCTTTACCAAGAGTAAAAAGGCACAGCTTGGTGACCATCAGCTACGGGGCAGCTAATTCTGTTCTTAGAAAGGCTCACCTGATCAGCAGCAGAGAAGACAGACAAAAGTACTCTGCTTGCATCTGACTTACCACTCGATCATGAACAAACAGCATTTGTTACCCACAGGCCTCTGACTACAGTAGATGAGTGAGAGCGACCAACTGGCTCCACCCCAGAACTCACCATCTGCACACACTCCATCAGGGGCAGGCGCCTGGCATGATTCCCGCTCAGGGAAATGACACAAGCCGGGGTGTCCGGAGTGGCCTCCAGAAGGGCAATGACAGCCTCCACCCCCATGCGGCTGGCCTGGAAGTGAGAGTCACGAATATCAAGGACAGCACCACGTTCTCCCTGAGGCGGCATTCTCGCCCATCAACGGAAAGTACCATCCATGGCCACCGGAGATCACCTCCAGGGTGTCCCCACAAACAGAGGCCTCCTGGGCATGAGCCCTTGTACCGCATTGTCCAGTGGGGCCCCAGCTGAGTTCTAAACTCTACTATTTTCAGCTTATTTTCCATTCTTTTGAATAGCGTCTCTGTTAGGGACCTATAATTCTTACCATTTACTTTTTTCTCCTTTATTAGAGAAGTTGTGGGTTTACAGAACCACCATGCATAAAATACAGGATGCCCAAATGCCACCCCACCACCAACATGTTGCACTGTTGTGGAACGTTTGCTACGACTGATGATGGCACATTTTTACGATTGTACTATTAATTAAGCCCACGGTTTAACTTAAGGGTTCACTGTGTAGTGTAGCTCCATGGATTTTTAAAGAATGTTTATTCTGTTACCATATATACAATCTAACATTTCCCCTTCTATTCCCACTCAGGTGTATATTTCAGTGCTGCTGACTGCATTCACAACGTTGTCTGCCTTCACCACCTCCACCACCCAAACATTCCCGTCTTTCCAAACAGGAGCACATCTCTCTTTAACAAAGGGGTAATTCTAAGAAAGCTGCCAGGACGGTATCTAGAGAAAAAGGTGGGAGATACATGAGAGCAGGAAATAGTTTTTAAATCTGGAGGATTTGGACTTTGGATTTCTGCTCTCCCGTTGTCTATGGTTGTAGAAACACTTAGAACACGGGCTCTCCGTCTCCTGGATTTTGTTCTTCCTGGAGTCCTCATCCTCCTCAGTGACAATCATGTGAACTTTTCACGATATGTGGGGTGGACCAGTGTTTGAGTGACTTTAGGGCCAGAAGTGGTTCTAAGCTAGCGAGTCTCAAAAGGATATTTAAAACACAAACACGGGCCACTAGCATCTCCAGAGAGGAATCGCCTGGTGCTGCAGACATAGACACTTTTCACCAGGTAGCTTAGTAAATGTCACCTAGAAACCTGGTGAAAATGTTTGACATTAACATATTCACTCACCAAAATCCTGTCGAAAGCTGAAGGAGTTCCTCCTCTTTGCACATGTCCCAGTATCGTCACTCGAGTGTCAAATCCCAGCTGCTTAACTACAAGCTATAGAAAGGATCTCTCTTAGGAAATGTAGACTCCTAAAGGAGGCATTTCACATCCTAAAGGAGGCATCAAAGGTGCTGAGTATTGAAAAAAGGATTTTCCAGTCTTTCTTCAGGTCTAATTGGAAAAAATAATAATTTCTAAATTTTGCTTCCTGAAGGAATGTTTAGTTTAGCTGCTGGCCGAAATTTATTTTAAATAATGCTATTATCAGCAAATAACATCTTCATCTTCCACCTAGCAAACGGACATAAGAACATGAGTAAAAGAAAACAATGATCTATATAACTTATATTTGTAGTATCATTAATATTTTATTAAAATGTAAAAATGTAGATTTGTAGAGGTGTGATTTCAACAGCACAATCCAATAAAATCAAAGTGTTCTCCCTCAGTCCTGGGCCCCTGTGAACACTAGCCAGGTGACCTGAACAAACCTCCTAATTTCTCTAGAACTCAATTTACTCCTCTGCCAAAGCAATGGGGTTGGACTATATGACCTCTATGGTCCCTTCCTGGTCGATATTCCATGATTTAGTCTCAACTTCAGTGAAGTGGGAAAGCAAATCATTGCTTTGATTTTACTGATTACATCCTATAATATTAGCAGATATCTTTCAATTTTTTCATATTCAAGTGCACAGCTGGTATTGGAATCAATAAGACTTTTTTCTCTTATTAGGTGACTGTCCTTAAACATAATAAAGAAATAAACTTGCACAGCCAAGGTGATAATTTCCTTTGACATGACCTGCAACTCCAACCAGAGTCTGATCTGCTCCCCAAGCATCTAGTCCCTTCACGTATCAAGTTATCGGTAATTACAGTAATTTGGCGGGATAGTTTTACGAGTTCTGTCAAGACAAGTGTGCCTCCTCTGAGCAAGCCCTAGGACAACAAGACTTCTATTGTCTGTTCCCGCTTTAGGACCCTGAGAAATGCAATGATTCAATTTCCACAAAGTGGCTTTCTTTGTGGATAAGAATATGCTCAGCTGAGGCTCTAGGACAGAAGAAAGGAAAATAGGAAGGCTGTCATCTTTTTCTGCTGCCACAAATGGAGACACCTGAGGTCCAGCAGCCAAGTGGTTCATCCTCCTCTTTCTCAGAGCAGTGGGTGTTTAAGAGTTAGAACTTTCTATTATAAAGAACACAACTAGCTATGTTGCTGTATTTCCTCTATTTGTGTGTGTGTGTGGGGGGGGACTTGGGGGTGGGGAGCTCACATAGCCTTTAGGAAAATTACCAACTAAAGGCAAGAAGCACTGACTTTCCAGAAGTCTGTGAGCTATATGTTTCTCATTCCATTAAAATTATGATTCATTAAGAAAATATTTTTAAATGCCAGAAGAAAATTTTTTATTAAAAATGATGCAAAGTTCTAAACTCAAACTTCCAGGTGGGTAACAGAATAAGAGTAATAAATTACATGCACTTACTTCTTTGACTTGCTCAGAAGTAATAGATCTATTTTGGTTATCAATTGCTCCTTCGGCTACAATAATAATATTCAGCCTTTTCTTTCGGGCACGGTTCTACGGAAACAGAAAAATAAAATCCTCAAATGCCCAAACCATCCTGTAATAACAGCAACAAAACTATGGCTGTTTGTCCCAAGTTGTTTTAGCCTCTTTCCAAATAGAATTATTTACCAAACTTCACAAGTGGTGCTTCATGACAATGTGAGGTGAAGGTAAGTCTTACTTCAGGGTAAGGAGATAAAATGAGTGGAGAAGGATGAGTGAAGGGAGGGCATGCGGTCACTGCTGCAGAGCAACTGGAATAGGTCTGTGGATATCTGGCAGCTTACATGATATTATAAACAATAGATTAAAACTTAATCCCTCCATCAACCACAGGTAGAAGTGTGCTTGTTTGGTGTTTGACAGTGGTTGAGCACAGGGGCCATAATTTCCCAGTTGAGTCTCTACCAAAAAACCATCCTTTCAATCTCCTTATAAAAGCCAGAGCTCCAGGCTCCCTCCTCCAAAATGACCCCCCAGCAACCCAGTAATATATGTTGATGAACAATTCTCTGCCATTATGATTAGCCCCAACTGACGTTAAGATTCTATTGTACACAGGCATGGGAAATAGGGCACAAAAAATAAAGTGGGAAAGAGCACAGCTTTCTAGGTAGCCATACCAGCACATTAATAGCCAGACTCCTGCTATTCAAATATTTGTGGTTGCCATGGCTACACTGTTGCACACATGTTTACAGGAGTCATTTAATTATACGTGAAAATGAACACAGCAATCACTGCATAATGTGGGTTTAGTCATTCTCAATCAATTTGTTCATAAATTTATAAAGTACCCAAGTTATAAAATTTCCTAAAGAAATTTTTAAAGGTAGTGTGTGTGCACCAGTGAATGCCAAGGTCAATAGTGACTGAAACTGCACAGCTAGGAGAAGGCAAAGTGACCAAGGGAGCCTCCAGTCTCGGTGTCAGGTGATGCAAATACATATGGTTTAGGGATGCTCTAGGACCTAATTTCCTAAGCCAGTCTATTCAGCATGAAATTTAGAAAAATTATTGTGCTACATTACTGACCAATAAGTATAGATTACAGATTTAACAATATCAAGCATTTTCACACATAGGTTTGTTTAAATTATCAGCCCTAATTGTGCTAACATTTAAAGGGGGGGACCCTAATATTTTCTTATTCCTTGCCACATCTGACACTGAAGATTATAAAGGCTAAAATCCAAGAAGATTTGTGGATAAGACGGTACAGTTAAAGAAATAATCTACCCATATAAAATCAGTACCTAAAAAGCTGAATGGATGCTCAAATCCCACAACCTTACCACAGGGTTTCTTTTCTAACCAGTTATGTACTTTCAGGATTTGTTTCACTATTGCTTCAAGACTGCCACTGGATCTGTGACCTGTGACAAACATCATCTTAGGCCTTGCGAAGAACTGAGCTAGGGAAGGAGAAGGATGGCTGGGCGGGGGTAAGATCATGGCTCATTGAAGGAAGAACCAGCTTTGATAATGTCCTGTGGAATATCAATTAAATGGATATCCCCCAGTGCCATGAAAAAGTACCAATCAGAAAGGAATACCATCCTTGGTGTCATGGAACCAGCTATCTATAACTCTAGACCAACTGGGTAGCTGTGAACGCTGCTCGTGTCTCTGTGGGTAAACTGGGTTAAAAACCAATGATAATATGTGTACTTTGGTAATCCACCATAACCATGGATATTCTGCAACTAAGATATGAACTTCAAAAGGACATAGGATTTTTCCCAGCATAAAGTAGAGCTTTCATCAGTGGGTTTTTAAGTGAGCAAAGGTTATTTGATACCCTTTTAAAAAATTCTTTTCTTCTACTCTATTATCTTGAAGGCAATGACCATGTCTTACTGCACCTGTGTCATTTGTCACAAGCAGTGCTTGTACGTTTGCTGAATAAGACTAAAATTAGGCTTATGCCATAACACTTATATAATTTACCTGTAGTTTAATTATAAAATAGTTATAAAAATACGGGAAGAAAAATTAATCCACAAGGCCTGATTTTTGTCCTGAAAGCTTTTTTTTTTTTTTTTCATTTTAGGAGGTGCCAGAGAGTGAACCCAGGACCTTGCACATGGCAAGCAGAAGCTCAACCACTTGAGCTACATTCACTCCCACTATTTGTTTTAAATAAGACCTCTTATACCTTAATTATAAGTAAATTATAAGTAATTTACAGAAGTAAATGTGCCTTACACTAATAATCCACAGTATGAAATACATGACATACAAGAATCAATAGAAAGAAGGAAGCTGGGTCAAAGTTATTAACAAATAGGCAAATCTGAAAGCAAGCCTAACACAGACCACACAGCTGAAAGAAACGTGACAATATTTGTCACAAAGTGTTTTGGGGGAATTGAGATTGGTGAACCAAAAAAACAGATCTGCTCAAGCTTTGTTATACAGAAATGAAACTGATTTTCTCTCAAAATCTGTTTTCTTGTAATAGCCATGATCCCATGGTACCTACTCTACTTAAATCTCTGACTATTCTGAATGAAAAATAAAATAGGTCTTAGCTGTTCCTCTGCTGTATTACTCTGTGCAAGCTTGAAAATACTTTAGAATCAGAAAAGTTTTCACTTGTTCAAAACTCTATCCAAGTTGAAAATTCTAAAAGCCATTACAAATCATGCTTACAGCAATCAACCCAAATAACTTACAATAAATGGAAATAAAAATGAATGCATTACCTCTGATAGTTTCATGCACATCTGTTTCTCCCAACCTTCTTCTGGTGGATATTCAGGAAGAAACACCCAATCGGCCCCACAGGCCAAGGCACTAACTAGGGCTAAATACCTATTTGGAAATAACAATAAATATCGATAAACCAAGGATGAATCTTCTCATGTGTTCAGCATTGGGTACCTAACACACAATTATATATATAATATACTTCAGCGGCTGTAACACTGGATTATACATCAGGAAACTTTGGTTCAAGTCCTGGCTCCTGCATGAACTATGCATCTCAGCAATAAGAACTAGAAAGTGGTGGGTTCTGAAGGAGATGATTGCTAAGGTTGCTTTCCATCTGCATAGCTTCTACAAATACATACCCACAGTGTCTCCCCATAACTTCAAGAACGAACGTCCTCTGGTGGCTGGAAAACAGACAAAAGGTAGCATACATTAACTAGCAGTGTGACTGGCATAAAGAATAGAGAGACAAGCACATTTTCAGCCAAGTTAGAAAGAAATTCTATTTCATAATTATGGCACATAGCTGAACTACCAAAAATGGGTCCATTTTCTGCAAAAGCAAATGTTATTCCAATAGCTGTTTAAAACTGTTGTGAGCAAACGATCCTGAGCGGCGAATGTGCTTTCTAGCTATATATTTTAAAACACATATGACTCGTGCACTAAGACATAATAAAGACTTCTAGGGCACTTTTCTAGGGTCTTTCTAAGAAAATGACTGACTGCCCTGGGCAAAGTCAGCTACTTCTCATGTCATGAATACTGGGCTGGGCATATCCAGAAGCAAACACGTGAGCATTGCATTAGAAAGTCAATCAAGTTCACGACTAACCACCGTGGTCTTTCCACGGAATGGAAAAATCTAATTACTATAAACAATCCTTCCAGCACCGAAGAGATCAAGGGCTTTTAATGGCATTTCAGGAGGGCCCCTAAAGTTCATCTAATTGGACTGAGACTGTCCAGTGAGGCAGTGTTGTAGACTGGGGAAACACACACACACACACACACATACACACACACACACACAAATCAGGAGGCCTTACTATCTAGGTGCTTGTTTCTTATTTTCCAGTTACTCATCCGTAAAATGGGAGGTACTTGTTCTATTTACTATTTTGCAGAGTTTTGTTAAAGTGCTTTAAAAGCTCTAGGCAGGAGTTCTTAACCTTTTTTGTTCCACGGACCCCTTTGCCAGTCAGGTGAAAGCCATGGACCCCCTCTCAGAATGTAGCAGCAAATAATTTTATGACACTCAACATCGGCATGTCTTTAAATTAAATTTTAGGATTATTCAAAATTAATTCAAGCTCACAGACCCCCTGAAATCAAGGGGTCCGTGGACCCCTGGTTAAGAACCCCTGCTCTAGAGTACTATATAAAGAGTTAAGAGTAAAGGATGAGGATGGACAAAGCCCATCCCCAAAAACTGAGTGTATCCACAACTGCAAGCAAGACAGTTCAACCCATCTACCCTATGGTATCTAAGCCCCCTCTCAATCAGAAACAGAGTGGGCATCACCAGCTCAAACTCTTCAAGATTGAGAAATGAACAAACATAAGGGGAGAAAGCAACCATGGACTAAAGTAGACTTATTATTCTAGCAATGGAAGAACTTGTAACATTGATATAAAGGCCATAGTCACCAGAGGTTCCGAGGGAAGGGAGAGGGAAGAATAGGTGTAACATGGGGCATTTTTAGGACATTGGAACTGTCCTGCATGACACTGCAATGACAGATACAGGTTATTATACATTTTGTCAAAACCTAGAAAACTGTACAGGGCAAAGTACAAACTATAATGTAAGCTACAGTCCATGGTTAGTAGCAATGCTTCAATATATGTTCATCAATTGTAACAAGTGTACCACATTAATGAAAGATGTTAATGGGGGAAATTGTGGGAGGGGAGAGGTAGGGTATATGGGAATCCCCCTACATTTTTATATTTTTGATGTAACATTTGTGTAATATAAAGTTTCTTTAAAAATAAAAAAATAATTTTAAAAGTTAGTAATGACTTTGTCATGAAGCCATATCGTCTCTGTTAAAATTTTATGGCTTTATCTACATTTTTGTCAACCTTTGGTTAGAATTATAACAATACAAGAAACATATATGCACATCTCTCATCAGTAGAATGGCAACGTCTACACATAGCATTATTATGTGTATTATTTATTTTTTGTTATTTCTTCAGAAGGCCTTTGGAGAAGACTTTGGTTAACAATTTTTGTTTTTTTCTTCTGTTTTCTAAATTATCTCCAATACACTTTTCCATTATAATCAGAAAAAAAATTTTTTAATTAAAAATAAAAAGCGAGCTTGAGAACAATTTTCTTGCACTAGTGTCTGATACTCAAATTACAAGAGTTGTACCAGAATGCCCATCTGTGGAACATTCTAGAATCTCTGAAGATGAGCCAGCCTAATGTCTAAGCCATAGTACCTCACTGGCCCCAATCTCTAGTCCCAGTGGTTTCCCTATGTTCTTTTACCTCTGGGCAGTAGTCATGATGGCATCAACAACTTCAATAATTCTGTGCAAAGCCGAGTCCGTGCCGATTGTCATATCTGTCCCACAGAAGTCATTGTCTATAGAGCCTACCATCCCCACAATGTTGAGGTAAGAATACTTCTTCACGGCATCTGAATCAATTTTGCCTGCATTGAAAAACAAAACAAAACAAAACCCTTTAAACTAGTAATAGCCACTAATTCTATTGGTGCACCACTAAGCTTGAAACAAAATAACCAAGTGTAAAGTAATCAATTATTCTAAATTCGCCGTCATGTTATTTTCTTGCAATGACATATGACATAATTCTGTATATTTAAGAGAATAAGTCAGACAAAAGTGAAAGTAATTACACAAAATGTGAGCTGTCATTTGACACTTAGACACAAGCATTTGGGGGGGGGGGCGGGGAGGAAGAGGGGGAAGAGAGAGAAAGGAGATCCACATTTTGCAATCTATGGATAAAATCTGAATTTTAACCTGCAATGGTTTTGGAGAATGACATGTCTCTGAATAAGGATAATGTCACAATTACAAAACACTTAAGAATATTATATAATCTTAATATTGAATTTCTTATCGAGCCATGGGAAAGCTAGTCAGTCAATAGGTACCCAGTTAGCACTCACATGAAGTACAGACCTGGATTGGGCAGGTCTGCAGAAATGAAATCAGAATGATTAAAGGGGGAAGGGGGCACGCGTAGGCCTGGAAAGCATGACAGCTATTCCTCTTCTGTGTTATCAATACACCTGCATTAGAGCAGAACAAGATGGACAATATCCTGTTAGGCCACTGTTGTTACAACTTGACAGCCATTCTCCATTCCCTAAATATAATTTACAAAACTTAGGGGACAATTGCTCTATTGCAAGGTGAAGCCTTTCAGCCTTTCATAAAGTCGTTTTTAGTTCAAATAATACGTTTTCATGGATCATATTTTATATTAAATTTTATTTTTTAAAAGATAAAAATGACACTATGTTAAAGAGTCTCAGAAATCCTTCCAGAAATGGTTTAAAAAATGATAAAGTATATGGAGCAACAGACTACTTGAATTCTTGTAACAACTTAAGTGTGAAAAGACACCAGTGCAGCTGTAGGTATGTAGATAACGGCTGCAAGTGCCGACCTGAGTCTGACTACATGCACGACTCCGCTTATAGCTGTGTGTCTTCAGGTAGTGCCTCTGACTCCTCATCTGTAAAATGGGGATAAATAAAAAACCCATTGCAGAGGGCTGTTGTGGGGATTACATAAAATTACCTCTGTAAAAGCTTAACTCAATGACTGGCACAGAGGAAGGCTAAATAAATAGTATTTTTATTATTGTTATTATTATTTGGGGCACGAATTAAGTCCTGGAGAGGTGAATTGTAAGATCTGCAACAATGACAACAAATACTTCTGCTATAGTTAAAAAAGCAAAAATGTATGGATTCAAATGCTCTCTCAAAGGCAAGGAACAAAAAATGGGAGAAAACAGAAAATCTATTAGAACACTACCAGTTAAACAGAAATGTACCGTTCTCGGCCAACTCTTCTAGCAGTCCACTCCATTCTTTCCGGAAGATATTGGCCCCTGTTAAACTTCCATCCCCACCAATCACACACAGATTTGTAATTCCAGGCTGTATCAAGTTATAAGCAGCTTTTAGGCGACCTTCCCGAGTACGAAACGCTTGGCAACGTGCACTGCCAATAATTGTCCCTCCCTAGGAAAGAAATAAAATTATGTTTATTTATCACCTTTCAATCAGAAAGAAAGCATATGCTGACCTATAAACCCAGGACTTTAAAAATTAGGTTTTCCTCATTTTAATCTTTTGATCTGCCAACCGTGAAAGCTTGTGATTTTCCCATATGCTATCCTATATGGGAATTCTATAGATAAAAACACATACTTCATGCACAGTGGTAGCCAAATAGGGCATGCAAACTAAAACATATGGCAGTCATTAGCTAGATATGCAGAGTACAAAAGCGGCTGCAAAATTACAAGTTATTCAGAAAGCCTATGAAGAAACTCAACTAAGAGTGAGTGAACCGGACCAGATAAGCACTGAAGTCAAAGACCAGTCCCATCATTGGTAACCAAGCTTTGCTTGAGAAACAATTTGTTCAGCAAACGTTCCATGTAACCAAGGCTTTTTTTTTTTTTTTTATAGGAAGTACTGGGAATTGAACCAGTACTCTCAGCCACTGAGCTACACCCACTCTTCCCAAGGCTTTCCTTTTATTAGCCTGAGCTTACTATGTTTCCAGGCAAAAATGAATAGAAATTTGGGAGTGAAAAGGATTTATTTTGTACTATATCTTTCCCATTGCTACCCTTTTAAAAAGAAAACAAATTTGATGAGCTAAACTTTCAGGAGAAAAATCATGATTTCTTACAGTTAATTAAAAAAAAACACTAATGATACTTAGAGTTTTATTTAGAAAAACGCACAATTCCTTCAAATAAATCATGAGTTTATAAAACTTCAATTTGTACCCAATTCTTCAAGTCCATGAATATTTCATCAAGTACAGTGCTTATCAATATTATTTCTGTTATTTCTGTGTTGAAGACAGACTTTTGTTGTGATAGAACTTGCTGAAAAGCCCTGATGCTCATGCCATAGCATTTGTTTATACACATACAACTAGTACCTGTGCATAACTAATACCAGTTTACAAATGCTTACTTCAGACCAGAAAAAGATGTGTTTTACATGAAAATTATCACCATTTAATAGGTCAGAACATTGTAAAAATCAGTGACAGATAAATTGAAATTTATTCAGTGCTGTTTTCCCTAGTAAGTAAGGCTGTGACGACAGATATTCTAACATGGCACAGCAAAGGTGATCCTAGGGTGGAAAATGCAGGGTACAAAGCAGAGAGAAGCCTTTTCTCTGAACTTTGACTTGAGAAAGAGTCACTGGAAGATCATGTGATTTATAACAAGTGGAAGTTAAGTCAGCCACCCATAAATACTAAAGTGGAATAGAGGACCCGGACAGTCTCAGGAATGAAACCATGAATAACGAAGCTACAAAGAAGCAGGCACCTTTCATTTACACACACATACCCACACACACACTTCAACCGTATGTATATTTTCTATCATAAATACAAAAACAGAATAGAAATGCTCTTTTCACACACAGGTTGACTCTCTGGAGTTTAGTACAGTCCTGTTTATAAATTCTGTTGATCTAATTATTGATGGTTGTTGCAATTTCGACATGATGAAAAGTACAGGAATAGTATATTAAAAGAGATCCAAGCATAGACTTTAAAAGTTTTTATTTTTGAGGGCAAAACAATTTAATGTGACTAACGTTAAAACATATACCCCACTAGCATATTCAGACCAAGTGTAGCCATTTGATTTCTTTCTATTAACAGGTACTCAAAAATAAGTAAGATTAATACATAACTTTTAAAAAGATTAAACCACAGGTAAAGAGCTTCTATGAATCCATTCTTTCCAAATAATCTCTTCATTTCTCAAATGATTTGGAGCCTTCACTAAAGTGTTCCAGGAAATTTATTAGGCATAAAATACTTTGGGAAGCGTCTTTTAAATTCAAAGTACAGACTACTGTTTCAGCTGAAGTGATAATTACCTCATTTGTATGCACACCAAGGAAATAGGCCAGTCTAAATCAAACCTGAACCTGGATGATGTCTTCCCCTTAAATCCACAGCCCCTGGAGGCTGCCAGAATCATTCCAAGGCTTGGTTATACTTAATGCTAAATGACACACGCAAAGCTCAAAGGGCACAAAGGTTTGCAACTGAACACAAAGCAACAACAAAGTAGCTTCAACACTGATCTGATCTAAAGAAAAAAACAAAATTCAGCTAGAAGTACCACAATTAACACTAGCTATAAAACAGAACTTTTTATTGCAAGGATAATTCTAGAGCTGCCATCACATAAAACTTTTTTTAAAAATTAAATGACAAATTATGGATGTTTACTTCCCAGGTAAGTAACAATAACGCCAACTAGTCCATTAATCTGCTTTAAGTATTATTGAAGCAAAAATATTAAAGGTTTCAAATTAGCAGTCATTTACTAACCCAGAGAAAGAACCTAGAAACAAATCACCTACCATTTGTAGAATGCTTGAGACACTGTCCCACGTGGCTTCAACAATATTAGAACCTCCGTCTACCATTCCTTGGTAACCCTAGTAGAAGAAATGAGAATAAAAAAAAAAAAGGGTTAAACTTTAACACTGATACTTAAATTATATAAAATGGAAATACAAATTACAATGACTTTAAGTTCTTAGGAGTCCAGTGGTTAGAAGATACAGGGCAGTGAAACTGCTAGATGAAAGCAATAAATTATAGTAAAGCCTCTTAAATTTATCTCCAATAATGGGGATTTCATTCCAGGCTAGTCCGAAGAGCACTACAGGGCAGAAAATGGTTTGCTTATTGCCTATTGGTTCCTGAGAGATTGAAAAGGGATATATTTAACCTAAACTGCTCATAAGGTAGTAGAAACGCATATGCAATTGTCAATTTCTGTTGTGAGGGTCTTTATCTGGCAAGGAAATCCATGTCCCCTTTAGATATATAAAGGCATATGTATATATTTAAAGCATAGCTGAATATTACAATAATTCAGTTGTCCTTGCTTTCCAATTAGAGACAGTTTACCATTCTGAGTTAAGACTTATAGTGAATTAGGATATCAATACACACGTTTGTCGAGAAGCCCAAGGATATTGATCTTTCAACTCTTACTTTTTTCCGCAGACTGTACAAGGTAAAGAAATACACAGATGTTCTATTTGCATTTTTATCTATGACTCACTTCAAAGAGCACTTATCCTTAAAACAGAAGTCATTTATTATTAAACATTTAGAAAAGCTTATCATATCACATTATTATAGATTTATATTCCCTACTTAGTGATATTCAAGAAGGAAGAAAAAAGGAGTGAAGGTTTTCAAAATTAAAACAGCCTGAAGTTCCGGGAAGATGATGTAAGAGTATAGGCAGGCAGGGCTCTGACAAAAACAATGGAGAAAGGGCCAAAAGCTGTCTAAAGACCTGCTTTGGGGGTCAGCAGACCAGGACAGTGCTGAGCAACTCCCAGAAGGGCGGGTGACAGAGAGACAAAGAACCCAAAACAAATGTGAGTTACCAAACCCCCACTGTGGCAGGGAAGGGCTCCCATCCTCCACCATCAAGACACTAAGCCCAGGCTCACTGCAGCCAACTGAAAGGGGAACAGATATCTTCCTCCATGTCAGCTGTTACAAGGGAGAAGGTAGGGCGAGTCGAAGTGCTTCTCTTCAGGGAATTCAGCACACACTGGCAAAACTGATGGGATAAATAGATGTCTCTACAATAATAGTTGGAGACTTCAATACACCATTCTCAGTATTGGATAGAACTTCTGGAAAGAGGCTAAATAAACAGAGAACTTGAATAATATGATAAATGAACTATACGATAAATGAACTAGACCTAACAGACATCTATAGAGCATTGCGTGCCCAAACAGCAGGATATACATTCTTTGCAAGTGCTCATGGATCCTTCTCCAGGATAGAACATATGCTGGGTCACAAGACAAGACTCAATAAATTTAAAAAGATGGAAATTATACAAAACACTTCCTCTGATAATAACAGAATGAAGCTAGAAATCAATAATGGATGGAAAAAGGGAAACTTCATAAACATATAGAGATTAAACAATACATTCTTAAATAATCAGTGGATCAAAGAAGAAACTGCAAGAGAATTCAGCAATTATCTTGAGATGAATAAATGAGAACACAACATATCAAAACCTATGGGACACCGCAAAGGCAGTGCTGAGAGGGAAATTTATAGCCCTCAAGCTTAAGAAGAAAGAGCTAAAATTGAAGATCTAACTGCACACCTGGAGGACTTAGAAAAAGAAGAGCAAACTAATCCCAAACTAAGCCAAAAGAAAGAAATAGTAAAGATTAGAGTAGAAATAAATGAAATTGAGAACAATAACAAAAAAATAGAATCAACAAAAGCCAGAGTTGGTTCATTGAGAAGATCAACAAAAAACAACAAACCCTTAGCTAGAAAAAAAAGAGAAGCTGCAAATAAATATAATCAGAAATGAGAGGGGGAACATTTACCACTGACCCTGCAGAAATGAGAGAATATAAGGATACTACGAACAAGTATACATCAAAAAACTAGACAATGTAAATGAAATGGACAAATTCCTAGAAACATACAACCTCCTACACTGACCCTAGAAGGAATAGAAGACCTCAACAAACAAAATCACAAATGAAGAAATTGAAACAGTCAGCAAAAACCTCCCAAAGAAGTAAAGCCCAGGACCAGATGGCTTCACAAGTAAATTCTACCAATCATTCAAAGACGATCTAATACCAATCTTGCTCAAGCTCTTCCAAAAAACTGAACAGGAAAAAAACACTACCAAACTCATTCTACGAAGCCAATATCATCCTTATACCAAAACCTGATAAAGATACTACAAAAAAAGAAAATTACAGACCAATATCTCTAATGAATATAGAAGCAAAAATTCTTAACAAAATATTTGTGAACTGAATCCAAAAGCACATTAAAAGAATTATACACCACGATCAAGTGGGTTTTATCCCAGGTATGCAAGGGTGGTTCAAGACAAGAAGATCAATTAGTGTAAAAAACGACAGGATAAATTTAAGAAGAAAAGTTACATGATCCTCTAGATAGATGCAGAAAAAGGCGTTTGACAAAATACAGCATCCTTTCTTGATAAAAATACTACAAAAGATAGTCAAGCCCTCCCAGCTGGGGCAGAGCAGTCTACTCAACAAACGGTGCTGGGAGAACTGGATATCCATATCCAAAAGAAAGAAAAAGGACCCCTATCTCACACATTATACAAAATTAACTCCAAATGGGTCAAGGACCTATATATAAAAGGTAGAACCATAAAACTCCTAGGAGAAAATGTAGGAAAAATCTTCAAGATCTTGTGATAGGCAGTTGTTTCTTAAACCTTATCTCCAAAGCATGAGCAACAAAGGAAAAATAGATAAATGGGACCTCCTCAAAATTAAACAATTTTTCACCTCAAAGGACTGTGTCAAAAAGGTGAAAAGGCAGCCTACTCTACAGGAAAAAAAATTTGGCAATCACATAACTGATAAGGGTTTAATATCTATGATGTATAAAGAGATACTACAACTCAACAATAAAAAGATGGCAAAACACTTGAACAGACAATTGTCCAAAGAAGAAATACAAATGGTGAAAATACACGCACAAAAAAATGTTCAACATCAACGTCACTAGCGATTAAGGAAATGCAAATCAAAACTACGAGATATCCTTTCACACCTATTAGAATGGCCACTATTCAAAATTCGGAAAGCTACAAGTGTTGGAGAAGATGTGGAGAGATAGGAACGCTTATCCACAGTTGGTGGGAATATAGAATAGTACAGCCACTGAGCAGGACTGTTTGACAGTTCCTAAGGAAGTTGAATATAGACTTGCCACGTGACCTGGCAATACCATTGCTAGGTATACACCGAGAACTGAGAGCAATGACACGAATAGACATCTGCACACTGATGTTCACAGTGGCATTATTCGCAATTGCCAAAAGATGGAAACAATTCAGGTGTCCATCAACCAATGAATGGATAAACAAATTGTGGTGTGTACACACAATGGAATATTATGCAGCTGTAGGAAGAAATTAAGTTATGAAACATATGACAACATAGATGAAGCTGGAGGACATGTTGACTGAAGCAAGTTAGACACAAATCCCTATGACTGTGCTATTATGAACTAAATTTATGGTGTAAACTCACAGAGTTAGTAATTAGAATATAGGTCACCAGAAAATAGGGTAGAGAATGGAAAGCAGAGGGTTAATCTGTGCAGAATTGGTAAAAAGGTTGTTTGTAAATCTTTGGAAATTAACAGAAATTGTGAAAGTACATCATAGTGTTTATAACTAACAGAGCTATTCTATGGATATGACAGTAGTTGAAAGGGAAAGTCTAAGGTCACGTATATTACTAGAAGGAAAGTAAAAAAACGTAACTTAGACTATATAACGTAGTGATGCCGCCTGTGAAGTATGAACATGGGTAATATTGCATATATAAGACTGTTTTTACAAAATATAAATACAAATAAACTAGAGATGGAAACAGACAGCAGCTATATATGTCAAGGGAAGCAGAGAGAGCCTGAGAGGTGATAAGATCTTCTTTATTATTATTATTGGAATATGAAATTGGTCTAATAATGACTGAAGTGATGAATGTACAACTATGTGACTATACCAAATACCACTGATTGTACACTTTGGATGAATTTATGCTTTATTAATATGTATCAATAAAACTGATTTGTTAAAATTAAATAAATAAATGAAACAGCCTATTGAGTATAAGAGCCTCGTGCATAAATTAACCATAGAGTGTAAGTACCCTGATGGTTGATAAACGTGTATACTTACATTTATAAATGTAAATTTTCCATTAAAATATAATATATGCATATACATACACATGTGACACGTGTGTATGTATTTATGTATATGTTTCTGTGTGTACACTCTAAAATGACACATGTGACAAACAGCAAAGGTGAAAATAGCCTGGAGTAAGTAGAACATGACAAGTAAAGAAGGGGTTAGTTTCAATGTTGCCACAAGTTTCTCTGCACCTCTGCACTTGACCTGAGGATCCCACGTCCCCAGGCCAACTCAGCCCTTAAATCAGACTGGTATAAGGCCTGCCTTTAGCTGGCCCACTGTCTCCAAGGCAATGCAATGGAACTTCTTAAACATACCTCAGTCTACCTTTAAAGTTCCCTTTTATCTTTTTATTTCATTCTCAAAACTTGACAGGGTGTACATTTTTAAGTGACTTCATTTAAATATAGAACTGGGTGCAGTTGTCACTGGAGAGGCTGACAAGCAAGAATGTGACTTGATCTAGGCCTTACCCCTGGACAGGGCCCTGTGTATCAGGCACTATTTATATTGCTGCCCGAGATATAAACTGTACATACAGGTAGAGACCACACCGACACTGCTTCTTCAGCACCAAATGCCAAGCCACACCCTCTCCTCATTCTGTGTGACTCTTAAGAATCTTATTTCAACAGTAAATTAAAAATAAATAGATAGTTTCAGCAGGATCTCATTGACTGCCACTGTAAACAGTGCCTCAAATAGCAGGGCTCCTGAGGGCTCTAGAGACATCCAGAAACCATAAGCAGAGCCGACAGCTCAGGAATTTGGCCCCATATTTGGAATTTATGCTCCCCAGTGTAACAGAATTAGACTCATTTATAGGTTCTCTGCACATGACTCTTCTGCCCCTTTTATTTGAACCTATAATTAGCACTATACTTGATAAATATAAGTCCCAGACACTTAAATCTTTGGTCTGTCTATGTGCCAGTTGAGCCCTGAATCACAGCAGAGTTGCAACATCTATTCTCCAGTTCATTGGACTCACCCAGGACAACTAACAAGGAGATGATGATGGACAACGCCCATCCCAAGGAACAGAGAGTGTCTACAACTGTAAGCAAGACAGTTCCATCCATCTTCCCCATGGGACCTAAGCCCCCCTGTCAATTAGAAACAGAGTGGGCATCACCATCCCCAAATCCTCAAGATTGGGGAATGTACAATGGACTAAAGTAGACTTATTATTTTGCATAGACATTATTATTCTAGCAATGGAAGAACTCTTATCATTGATGTAAAGGCAGTGGCCACCAGAGGTTCTAAGGGATGGGAGAGGGAAGAATAGGTGTAACATGGGGACATTTTTGGGACATTGGATTTGTCCTGCATGACATTGCAGTGACGGATACAGGCCGTTGTATACTTTGTCATAACTTACAAAATTGCGCGGGACAAAGTGTAAACTACAATGTAAACTGTAGTCCATAGTAAGTAGCAATGCTTCAATGTGGGTTCATCAATTGTAACAAATGCACCACACTAATGAGGGATGTTGTGAATGTGGTAAAGTGTGGGGGGAGGAGGGAGTGGGCATATGGGAATCCCTTATATTTCTTATTTAAATAAAAAAACTAATTATTTTTAAAAAAGGAAAATAAATAGATAAATAAATAGAAAGATGATCTAGCCTTAGGGCCGCCTTTTAAATTCTCTCTTCCACCCCCAAAACTCCCAAGTTTCTCTTAAGAACCACACTTCACTCTGTACACACAACACAACATGCCATTCTGAAGATGCGAGGACAGTGCTGAACAAGCTGCCGTTCCGGCAGTCCTGGCTTGCTGGACGTGGTCAGCTACTCAAGGTGCCCTCTGAAGCTTGGGAGAAAGGAAACAACAGGGGCCAAGTGTGTGGCCTGAATCCAAGTTTCAGGGCTTAGGCCACTGTGCTGAAATGGACCCTGCACTGGGGGACGATGTTTTATCATCCAAACTTGCACACTTGTGAGAATAGTGTGTCAGGCAAATCAGGCCGTATGGCTGCTCCAACCATAACAAGGCTTTGACAAAACAGAAAATGAGGCCTGACGAATCCTCCTGCATGGATAATCCACTATATAATAATTTCGGAACATCCAATTGTTATGTAAATATAGAGACTATGGAGAAAAGAGCCATTTCCAGCCACTTCATTGTTTAAGAGGATGAAACTGATGTTGCTAAAGGATCCTTAGATTGTCTCAGGACAAAGATTCAGCTGTGCACTCATGACCATAACAACTTTTTGATTGTTCCTAGAACATTTGCTCTCAAAGAAACTGTTCCTTGGTGTCAACCATCACATAAAATTTTACTGTTTAATAGGCCATATTGGGAATAGAAAATTCCCTTTCCTTTTATTATTTCTAAGAATTTAAACACATTTAAATGATTTAATGAAAACATTTTTTACAAATGCCTCTGCTTACAGAATAACACAGGAAATTGCTTTATAAGCCATAACACATATTTTGAAAAGTGAAATGTTTTCCAAAATTAATTTAATTCTTTGTGTAGCATAAATACATATGGTAAAGAAAAGGCTTAAAAAATTAAGAAGGATGTGTTTAGCCTTATTGCTTTCCAAGCTCTTTTTTATTGCACATATGTACTAAGAAACTAGGAAATGACTCATTCTTCAATTTGCAAAGTCATTAAGCCCAGGCAACATTTAAAATATAACTACTAACTGCAGTTTCAAGCTGTCTTTTATGAACAGGGAAAATGTTACTCAATTAGAAAGACTAATTTTACACAAACATACTATAATTTATACCTTCAGATGAATATTTTCTATTGAAGTCTTCTCATTGGAAGGCTGGACGCTTATTTAATAGCCACAACACAAAACATTTTCTAAGTTTCCCTTTCAGAATTTGCCTTCAGAGGCAATTTTATGACTCACGTAAGAGAAACAAAAGAAACTATAAAACCTTTAAAGTCAACCTTAGTTTAAGACCAAATATAAGATTATCTGTCTTGTTCATTCTAATTCACAGATGAACCTAAGAGACTTTTAGCTGGCTGTATCATATGCTCCGTCAAATAGAATTTTTTTTTTTTTGCAGAGTCATTTGACCTATGATCAAATCTATCTAATATGAACAATAGGCCCTGAAGTCATTTTTACTTCTTATTTGAAATTGTTTTGAGCACTGTCAAAATAAGCATAAACTGCTCCTAAATGATTGCTTAGGAAGTGGTGAAGTTTTGACCTGCATTTTTAGGCATTTGTTAAATACTTTCTAAATAGAGGGAAGCAGATGTGGCTCAAGCGATTGGGCTCCCGTCTACCATATGGGAGATCCTGGGTTCAGTTCCCAGGTCCTCTTAAAGAGAAGAGAAGACAAGCAGACACAGAGAGCACACAGCGAACGGACAGAAAGAGAGACAGCGAGCACAAAAACACAACGGTGGGGAGTGGAGGAAAAAATAAATAAAAATAAATCTAAAAAA
>JAQZBX010008040.1:0-48800 GCA_029593785.1 Cabassous unicinctus | reverse complement strand
CATATTAAAACCTTTTTGTATGTGGATGGCAGCATTGTTATAACTGATATACAGATAGTAAAACATAGCTACTAAACATTGTCAATGTTTTACAGTATGGTTTACATTTTAGACCGTACACTTTTATAAATTTTGATGATATTTACCATGTCCTGTGTCCATCACTGTAAGGTAATGAAAAACATTTCCACTGACCACTAAATACCCCCCTGTTTGATCTATTCTGTTCCTCCCTCCCCATCCCCCCGGGGCCCACGATGACCCCCTGGCTTGACTCATTGGATGATAAGATTCATAGTTACATGCAACAAGAAGTCTTGATACACTGGTTTGTCCTCCCCTATTAGGAACCGCCCTTGCTCTTGAGAGACCCCCGCCTCTATTTCTGAACAAAATCGGTCCTCCCAAAGATGGGAGTCCATCTCCTTCCCGCTCATTATGTGGGTCTTCATGCACTGATACAACACATTATGACAGTATGAACACTCACACACTCCCTACAAGCCTGCTCCAGGTGTGCTGTATCCCAAATGTGCCCCCCAACCAACACCCTAAACCAGTGACACTTCCTTGTCACATTGTCATAAGAACATTCCCACCTCTGTACTTTCAATCTCATACCTACAAATCACCTGGTCCCTCTCCCATCTCTCCTCCCAGTATCCTGGGTATTCTAACCCACCCTTCCCAATCTACCCACCTGTCAACCCTGCACCACCAAACCCAATAATATCACTACCCACCTGTCCTATCCCTTCAAGACATAACTACATTCTATCACTTTACCATAGATTACGTCTGTATGTGTGATGGCTCACAACTTTCTCTTCTCTTTTTCCTTCTTGTAAACCTATTTTTCAAACAATAGCTCTCTGAGACTGCTCAATTTCCTTAATTCATATCAGTGAGGTCATGTACTGTTCATCCTTCAATGCCTGGCTTGCTTCACTCAACATAAGGTCTTCAAGATTCATCCATGTTATCCCGTGTGTTAGCACTTTATTCCTTCTTACAGCTGAGTAATATTCCATTGTATGTATGTACCACATTTTGTTTATCCATTCATCTGTTGATGGGCACCTGGGTTGATTCCAACTTTTGGCAATAGTGAACAATGTCGCTATGAACATTGGTGTGCATATATCTGTTTGTGTTTTTGCTTTCAATTCTTCTGGGTATATACCCAGCAGTGGAATCGCTGGATCATATGGAAGATCTATATTTAGTTTTTTGAGAACCGCCAAACTGTCCTCCACAGTGGCTGGACCATTCCACAATCCCATCAGCAGTGGATGAGAGTTCCCATTCCTCCACATCCTCTCCAACACTTACAGTCTGCTGTTTTTTTAATAGCCGCCATTCTAATGGGTGTAAGATGGTATCTCATAGTTGTTTTTTGTTTGTTTGTTTGTTTTGTAAAATGATATATAAATATATATGCATATATGTGCATTTGCTTACATAAATGTTATTTTTTAAATATATATATATATATATTTTAAAAGGTGCTTAGATTACCTAAATGTTACACAGAAATTACAGGGATTCCCATGTTCCCCACCTCCCACACCTCCCACAACATCCCACACAAACATCTTTCATTAGTGTGTCACATCACCTGCAATGGATATACACATCCTGGGGCTTTGCCACTAAGCATAGACCACAGTTCACATTGTAGACCACACTCTCTCCCACACAGTTCTGCATGGTATATGCTGATGTAAAATGGCCTATATCCGTCGCCGCGACATCACTCAGGACAACCCCCAAGTCCTGAAAAAGCCCCTGTATTACAACTGCCCTTCCCCTCCCTGCCCCGAAAGTGTCTAGTGGCCACTGGCTCCACCTCACTGTTATAATTTCTTCCATTGCTTGAATCACAATATGTCTACAATAGAATATCATTAAGTCCACTCTAGTCCATAGCTCTTCCCCCAATCCTGAGGGGACTGGGATGGTGATGTCCACTCCACCTCCAAGTGAGAGGGGGCTTATAGCCCATGGATACAGTGGATGGGATTATCCTGCCTGCAGCTGCAGGCTCTCTCCATTCCCTGGGATGGCCATTGTCCATCATCATCTCCTCATCAGGTGACTTGGGTGAGTCCATTGAGCTGTAGAGTAGGAGTTGCAGCTCCACGGAGATTCCAGGCACAGCTGGCACATGGGCAGGCCAGAGGCTCCAGTCTCTGGAAGTATACCTACAAACTCTAGCATCACATATAGATTTGAATAGAAGGGACTGATGGACCATGTGCAGGGAGGACTTATTTGAGTTCAACTCTGTCACTCTCAGGAGCACAGATTCCAAAGTAGAGCCCACTGATAAGGCATCAATCTCTGGGGCTATGCCCCCTTATATAGGACCTGGGTGTCTCCAGAGTCCTCAGGAGCCCCTCTGTGTGAGGTGATATCCACTTTGGTGTTCTATGAGATCCTACTGAGGTGTGCATAAGCGTTACCACTGGGATGACCTCCCAGCTCTCTTTGAAGTCTCTTAGCCACATGAACTCATTTGTCTTTACCATTTCCCCCTTTTATTCAAGGTCTTTTTCCAGTCATGTTTCTCATTGGCACTTGGTATTAATCCCTCTTTGCCAGCGAGGCTCATCCCTGGGAGTCATGTCCCATGCTGGGGGAAGGTAATGCGTTCATATGCTGAGTTTGGCTTAGAGAGAGGCCACATTTGAGCAACAAGGAGGCTCTCAGGTGGCAACCCTTAGGTGCACCATAACAGTAGGCTAAGTTTCAATTACAAGAGCAAAGACTCATAAGGCTAGTCATCAATAACAAGAACCCATCAATGGGCCATCCTCTTTTGCCAGACACTGCCCCTGCACTCAGGGGACTGTTGCTGCTCCCTTGGAGAATGTGGCAGAGCTCTCCAGGCTTGGAATTCAGATTCCTTCATTTATTGAGTGATCGTGGACCCACCATGACCATGCCCCATCCCTTGATCATTTGAACAATTTTATATATCTTTCATGTATATTCAGATGAACTTACTCCCATGAATCCCCCATTGTAGTTTTGATTTGCATTTCCCTAATAGGTAGTGATGTCAAGCATTTTTTTCATGTGCTTTTTAGCAATTTGTATTTCTTCCTTGGAGAAGTGTCTTTTCAGATCACTTGCCCGTTTTTAAAATACAAAATCCCCATTTTAAAAGCCAACTCATTCCTGGTATTTTGCATTGGCAGCCCTGTGGCAAACTAAGACAAAGAAAAAGGAAAGATATTTTACTGCTTTTGCATCTCCTGTTTCCCTCCTGCAATTTGCACCATGTAATCTACTCCTCCTACTTGCTAGGATAATGGCTAATTGTGTTTACTCTCACCCAGCATTATACTAAGTGTTTTATATTTAATTCATTTAATCCTCACAGCAAACTTATAAGGCAGGTGTATTAGTCAGGGTTCTCCAGAGAAACAGAACCGTATACATACTCATAAGTAACTAGTCAGGGATTTATTATAGGAGTTGAATCACATGACCATGGAGATTAGCATGTCCAAATTCTGTAGGGCAGGCCACAATTTGGAAACTCCAGTGAAGATAAAGTTGAATTACCCAGAAAAAACAGGCTGGCTGAAGTAGAACAGAAATTTTTTCTGACTTCTGAAATCCTCAGTTCTGGCCTTAAGTCCTCTAAGTGATACATGAGGAGACTCCCTTCATTTCTGAGGGCAATCTCCTTTGCTGACTCTACATGCAAATCATGAAATACCCTCATGGTAACAATTAGACCAGAGCTTGCTTGACCAAACAACTGGATACCAAAACCTATCCAAGTTAACACATGAAGTTAACCATCACAGTAGGCAATATTTTTATCACCATTTTACAGATAAGGAAACTGAAGCACAGAGAAGCTAACAGAGTCACCCAAACTTACATAGCTAAGTTACTAACAGAGCCAGGATTTGAACCCAGGAAGATTGACTCCAGACTCTATGTTCTTAACGACTAGGCTCTACTACTTCATCATAAAGGCTAGTGCTGAAAAAGAACTTTAAAACTATTTCAAGCCCCTCATTTTACAGATAGAAGTAAAAAGATGGTTTACTATATATTTGATCCTAAACCAAATTTAGGCATCCCAGCTTTCATTCCATTTACATTATATCATCATTGAAATAAGGCAAAGTGTAAATGAAACTCCCAACCATTCTGGATATCTGCCAGTCTTTCCAGATCCATGCTTCCTCCTGCTCCATGTCCCAGGAAGCTGACTTATCTGGGTTTCATTAATGGACTCTCTTGTTCTCTGGATTCAGTTGGGTTTGGCCAGTGGGGAGCAGAATTTTGAAGAGTGAAGTAAGGTATTTATTCTAACAAACTGTATTAGTTAATTTGCTAAACAAATCCCAAATTTAGTTGTATAAAGCAACTATTTAATAGGATCCAATATTCTGTGGCTCAGGAATTCAGACAGAGCACAGTGGGGAGAACTTCTCTGTTCCATTATGTCTGGGGTCTTATCTGGGAAGACTCAAAGGCTGAGGGTGACTTCACAGGTGGAAGCTGGGATTATATGGAGGCACCTTCACTTGCATGTTTAGCAGCTGATGTAAGTTATTGGCTGGGACCTCAGCTGAGTGGTTGGCTGAAGCATTTACACATAGCTCTCCATGTAGACTCCTCATGTGGATGAATTTGGGCTTCCTTGCATCATGGCAGCTGAGTTCCAATAGTGAGTGTCCCAAAGAAAATAGGTGGAAATGCATATAATTTTTATGTTCTAGCCTCAAAAGTTGCATTATGTCACTTTCACTATGCTCTGTCACTCAAGGAGGTCACAAAGTTCTGCTCAGTTTCAAAGAGAGGGGACGTAGACCTAATTACTTGTTTGCAGGAATGTCAAGGTGACAGTGTAAGAAGAGCCTATTGTATGGGAGATGGAGTGGTCATTTTTGGAAAATACAATTGGTCCCAAAACTGAGGTTTGAGGATGCAGTTTGTATATATGAATATAACTCAGCTGAAAAGGATATGCCTGGAAGGGCAGAAATATATTGCATAATTTATGAAAGTGTCAAGCCGGAGTATGTTTTGCAACTGTTACTTGGAGTACCTCCAGGGCTTAAAAAATAAACAAATGATTGGTTACAGAACAGAATTTCTAAAATGTTCCCAATTCTTCCCGTGAAACCGGATGTTCTTGACCACATTTTGCATGTGTTCTCTGAATGAATCTCTTTTTTTCTGCTCCTCTCTCTGGAAGAGGAAATTGTGAAGACAGTATGGGGGGATCTTTTTAGCCAGGAAATAAAATGTTCAGAGTTGTCCCTTTTATAACCCCATAATCTTGCTGTAGATTGCAAAGCGTTCCAAGAGGGTAGGACTGCAAGATCTACTTCTTCTGTCATAATTCTTGAAACGTAGTTAGGGATGTTTCCATGAAGATTTTCAGAGTCTTTGATAAATTTGATAGGGCCGAAAACAAGACTCCATAAATATGTACAGCTCTCTCTGGTCATGGAATTGTAGTACAAAAACTGTTGAAGCAAAAAGAGGCCTTAGACCATATCTATGGTCCAACTTCATCATTTTGCAGGCATGGAAACTTAGAGATGAGAGATTGAGATACCTAAAGCCTTCACTCTCTGGATTTCTGCCATTTATGACCAGTTTGAAATAAGTCCCAATTGGAATCCCCACTGTTCTCAGAGATGTATTTTTTTATATATCTTTTAATTTTAACTGTAGATTCATATGCAATGGTAAGAAATAATACAGATAGCTTATATACCTTTTACTCAGTTTCTCCCAGTGATAATTTCAGGCAAAACTATAGTACAATATCATAACCAGGATATTGACATTGATACGGTCAAGATGCAGAACATTTCCCATCGCCTCAAGGATTCCTCATATTGTCCTTTTATAGCCACACCTCCCTCCCTCCAGCTTACTTAACCTCTTAGTAACTACTAATTTCTTCTCTGTTTCTGTAATTTTGTCACTTCAAGATTGTTACATAGATGGAACAGGACCTCTGGGTTGTTTCCAGTTTAGGCTATTATGAATGAAACCACTATAAACATCCTTGTACGGGTTTTTGTGTGAACACAATCTTCATCTGTCTGGGATAAATGCCCAGGAGTGCAGTTATTGGATCATATGGTAGTTGAATATTTAATTTTTTAAAAAAGAAACTACCAAATTCTTTGCCAGAGTGGCTGTGCCATTTTACATTCCCACTAGCAAGGTATGAGTGGTCTAGTTTTTCCACATTCTTGCCAGCATTCTGTGTAGTCATATTTTTTGTTTTAGCCATTTTAATAAGTGTGTAGTGGTAACCACTGTGGTTTTAATTTGCTTACCCTGATGGCTAATATGTTGATTTGGAATATGTACCCCAGAAAAATATGTTCTTAAACTTAATCCATCCCTGTGCATGTGAAACCATTGTAAATAGATCCTTTTTTACATCTTACTTCAGTTAAGATGTGACTCACCTCAATTAGTCCTTTATAAGTGGAATGAAATTCAGAGAGAAAGCCACAGAGGAAACAGCCAGAAGCTGAACATCAACAGAACCCAGACGAGAAGGGAGAGGCCAAGAGAGGCAGCCATGTGCATTGCCATGTGACAGAGGACCCAAGGACCAAGGATCCCCTGCCTCAGAACACCACAGTCTTTGGGGAGAAAGCATTGTGTTGATAATGGCTTGATTTGGACATTTTGCCAGCAGCAAGACAATGAGTCATTAAATTCTCATTGTTTAAAACATCGCTTTGCATGGTATTTGCTTGAGTAGCCAGAGAAATTAAAACAGCTGATGATGTTGACCATATTTTCATATGCCTATTTGCTATCTGTATAGCCTCTTCAGTGAAATGTCTCAGAAGTATATTTTTAAAGGTTTAATGCCAGAAGAGTCTATCTATCTACCCATTCTCTCACCCACCTTCAGGGGTCTTGTTTGCCTAAGTTCCAGTCCTTGATATTCGTGAAAGGAAACCACCGTGTCTACCATGATCCAGCCCCACTGGCCTTCTGTCAGGACCCAGAGCATGGCAAATTTTTCTTGTTTGTATAGCAAGCATGATGGCTCTGAGACCAGTCTGCTAAGTTCTCCATGTGGCTAGTCCTTAACTTTGGGTCTCTCCTTGTGGTGGTTTGAAGCTTTTAGGGACCCCAGAAAAATCATGTCCTTTGAGCTAATCCATTCTTGTGGCTGTGAACCTATTGTAGGTGGGACCTTTTGATTAGGTTACTGCAGTTTGGATGTGGCCCAGGATGTGTTTTAATACTCTCATTGGAGTCTTTTATAAACAGGATGGATATGGAGAAAGACACACAGAGATAAACCCACAGAGGCTGAGAGAGAAAGTCACAGAATCAAGAAGCTGAAAGCAATGAAACCCTGGGGAGGAGGGAAAGACTGCAGATGTGGCCATGTGCCTTGCCATGTGACAGAGGAGTCCAGGATCACTGGCAGCCAGTCTTCAAGGAGAAAGCATTGTATTGCCTGATGAGATGCCTTGATTTGGACATTTTTCTCAGCCTCCAAAACCTTTATTAGCTTGCAACCTAATAAATCCCTATTGTAAAAGCCAACCCATTTCTGGTGTATTACATTTCAGCAGCCTAGCAGACAAAAACACTGCTTAAAGTTCACTTCTTCAGAAAGACTTCCACTGACCTCTCTAAGTAGTTTCCCTCTGTTAGTCACTCTCATGGTTCTGTTTTCCCTCACCTTGTGTTTACCTCAGTCTGCAGTTTCACTGATCTGTTTTCTTGTTGCTTGTCTCCTACATTACCTCAGCCCACACTATCATGTAAGCCCCAGGAGGCTAGAGACCTTGTGTATTTTCTCACCTGAAGCCCTGGTACCTGGACTAAGTTTGAAGTACATAATAGATCCTCAGACTGAGTAAATGGATGAGTACATTACAGTGTCACTTTATACAGGCTTCAGATTACACAGACATTTCCCCCTTGAACATTTTTCCTTCATTTCCCTTTTTAAAATTTACCTGTTATTATAATTGTCACCATCCCTGGGATTAAACTAAGATATACATGAAGGTCTCTCTATACAATGGGTTGCCATTCAGCCATTAAGTCTATTATATGAATACTTAGCATAGAAACATTTTATTTCATATAATAATATATGTAATCTGATGTATTATCCAATTTCATAAAGGTATATGAATGTATAAAGGTAAATAAGAATATACACTAAAGTAGTATTAGCAGTGCTACATTATTGTTGAATCATGCTTCTCCGAATTTTCTAATGTCTATAAAAATAAACTACAAATTTTGTCACCAGATTTTTTTTACATGACACTGTACTGAACTGATAGATAGAGATGGTTTTGGATGAATTAATGAGAAAATAATTGAAGAAGGAACAAATTGACTAATTTAATCCCCCCTTTTGCCATTGAACAACCTGGAAATAAATATCAGATTCACAGTTGAGTTAATTGAGCTTTTTAAGTCTTGGTTCAGACAGAAAACTGTGCTAAATAGTTTGGTCCTCTGAAGAGACTCTGATCCATCACCCAGGAAGGAGAAAGGGCCATGTGGAGAGAGCCAGCTGACCTGTGGCTCTTAGAGAAGGGAGCAGATGACCTGGCAACTGAGCAACTCTGCAGGAAGAGTTGGCACCATGGTATGCTCCACCCGCCCCTCACTCTTTTCCCTCCTTCCTTTCTCTGAACCCAACCAAAAGCCACTGGACAAGGAAGTTCGTTGATGCAGTCCTAGCAGGTCAGACTTGCAGGGCACAGGGCAAAGTAGGCAAGGGTAGAGCATGGCTCTGGAGGGTAAATGAAAGCTACCAGCCTGTGTATATCAGCGTCACTGTGAGACTTGTTGAACAAGCAAATTGCTGAGGCCCACGCTGCCTGCTACATCAGAATCTCTGTTGTTGGTGTCCAGGAATCTCTATGTGGCTGAGACAAGTAACCATCTCCCTTAAGATTTTTTTCTCCCCTTTCATGCTGTACAGTAGTAGTTGCTGGAAGCAGCTGTGTGATCAGGGATTACTTTGTATCCTCAAGCCTAGTGATCAGGAATTCTGTCAGCTGAGAGAACTTGAAGTATGGCCCCTGCAGTTTGGGAGACAGTGTGAGACACACCTGAAAGATCTAAAGGCAAGAAGCTGCAGCAATCATTCAGAGGCAGCAGAGCAAAGGGTATGATCAGGCTGCACTGCACCAGGAGCCAGCTGCATTTCCCTTGAGAGCTCAGTGTTCCTCACTTCCTTCTGGCCCATGAGAAAGAGAACCAGCTTAGACCCATTTCAAATGTTGCCAAGTGTTACTCCAACTGAGAAATGGACCATATGATCCCCAGGGCTTGAGGGAGGAGATATAAGCAGCCACCCAGAAGAAATGCATCACCCTTGTCAGGAGAGGTTCCTTTGACCTTCCCAGTGGGGGCCTCCAAAGAACTCACATGAGAGATCCTCAATCAAACATCTGCCCTGGCCCAAGGAAACCAATGTGAGATTACCTCCATGCCAGCCAAGATCTTTCCTGCCCCTTCCCCCTGTGCCTCACCACACTTTACCCTGGCTCCAGCCTTGGAAGAGCCAGAGACAGCTTCGTGAGTGGAAGGAGAGGGGCAGAACCCCAGGCCAGGGAAATTGAATGGAAGCCAACCAGGTGTCTGGAGCAGGCTCAAGGGAGAGGGGGAGTCTTTAACTTTAAATGAAGTTTGGAGTTTTGACAATTATATGCTGCATTGTATTAATGACTAAAACAGGCCTTTTATCTCTAGAAGTAGCAAAAAAGAACTTTATTACTTAGGATTTATAAAAAAAAAAAAAATCATGCAACTGTTCCTAGATTTCTACCAAGGAGCAGGGAAGAACATATTCTACAGAACAAGAAAGAACAGGTCATTGGGGGTAGAGGAGGAGATTTTCTGCTCACAACCTTGAGATCCCTGTTCAATACAGTATCTCATGTGTCTAATTCTTCCATGAGACTGAGCTCTCCTTAAAGACAGGGACTGTTCTATTTTATTCCTTTAAAAGTTCTTAGTACATAAGCAGTTGGTTAACATTTGAGAGTTAAAGTACATTTGGTACAAATAGATTATAATTTAGTATTTATTTAGTCCTCTAGGTCTAGATCTTAAATGAATCAGTTTCCTATTTTATTGATTCCACAGGCTTGTAAAACCAGTACCTGTATCTATGTACAATGAAGGGAGGGAATAATTTATCAAAAGACTCATCATTGAACAATATTCATTCATGAGATTGAGTTACTTTTCATTTATAGTACAGCTTTCTCCAACTTTTAATCAATCTCTTTATACAGTTTTCCAGATATAGTACTGATAGGATTTTAACTTCTAGCCCTGGTAAGATAAGCAATTAATTTTGGAACATCCCTCAAATTTATTTCCCTCAAAGATATTAGACAGGGCCTACCAAGGGAATCCAAGTTGTGTTCATAGTATGAGAAATTTTAGGCTTGGTACGTCTCTGAGGATTCTTTATCTCTAACTTCAGACCGAGGTAGGCTGCTATAAATATTCTGCATGCACATATATGCATTAACTGCTCTGAACCTTTTTAGGTCCCAGTTGTCTCACTGTAAAATGAGGGGATTGGACCAGTTGATGAAAGTCCCCAGGTCCAACAGATTTTATCTAATCATCTCTGGCTGCTCTTGGCCTGTTACATTTATTCAAGGGAGTGAAAGGAGAAGATGTATGAACAAACTGACTCTGCTAATGAGGTGAGAGGTTGAATGTGTCAGTCCCACAAACTCTCTACTGACTGGTTAACTTCCATAGCTGATGTCCATCATTCCTCTTGGCATGGGGCAGCCCTGGTCTGGAATTTGTTTCCAAGTAACTACTAAGGAATGCGTGAGGTTTGTTTGTTCTCTGAGCCTCAAATAAAGGATTTGGAAGCTCCAAGCATACTTGCTGGGACACTGTGCCATGGAGCACACTGAAGAACTACTTCCAGGTAATGGATATGGGGCTCCAGCCTCAAAGGGACCCTGAGTGGCACATTTTTACTACACATTAAAGCAGTGATGCAAATGTGAGGAGTAAGAGGTGAGAATGAGGAAGTGGACAGAATCTACAGCATAAAGGGCCTTTCTACCGTGCTAGATCATTCTGACAGCAGCAGTAAGATTAATCACGAGGCTTTGTAGTAACTGAGGTGAGAAATGAAAGTTTCAACTAAAAGAAAGTAAATAGAGCAGAATAGGAGAAAATCAAGGTCCTATTGTTGGAAGCTTCCAGTGCTGTTACTAGAATTGCACTTGTGTATCAATGAATCCATAAACATAGAGAAAAGTGTCTCTGGGGAAAAAACAGATGAGTTAGTTAAAAGAGGATCCTGGTTTCAGAAAAAGTAAAAGAAGCATTACCAGGACCAAACGTCCCTTCTGCCATGCATCTAACCTCTACATTAGTTCATTTATCACCAAAAGGTTTTGCTCAAACTTTTGGAAGTACTTTTCTCCATTATATGATCATTTGTGATAGAAAAAAAATGGGATTTGTTGTACAGCCAGCTTTGTTAGACTACATTTGATATAAAAAGTGAGGAATATCCCAAACTGAAAAGACTAAAAACTGTAATGATAAATATTGTTTGCTAAGCAGCACTAATGATTAAAAGTTGCAGAGGTCCAGTGACATAGAGATTCCTAAAGACATAGAGATTCTTAATATTCATGCAGAGTTGGAATGAATTCAAGGTAGAAATTTTATATCTTCCTTTTCTCCCATTCTCTGCCTAGGAACTGTCATTATTGCTTCAGGGTAAATGAACCTAAAATGGTTGTATGTTTGCATAATTATTTTCAACCAGTTGCTTTAGAACATATTTTGCTTTTTCCTACTTCTCCCTGCCTAGAGTAGCTCATGATTTTTTAAAAAACAATTTATTGAAGTATATCATTCCTATATGAGCATACATAAACTATAAGTGTTCAGTAAACATCGTGAACTTACAAAACAAACATGCATAACATCATACAGGGCTCCCATACATCACGCCCTGCCCCCAAACACCCTGCATTGTTGTGAAACATTTGCTAACAAATCATGAAAGAACATCGTCAAAGTATTAGTACTAACTATAGTCCATATCTTCTTCCCCTATACCTTTTTTTAAAAGGATTTATTTATTTATTTTTATTCATTCTCCTCCCACCCCACCATTTTTGCTGTTTCTGTGTCCACTCTGTGTCTGTTTCCTGCCCTCTCATCTTTCTCCTCCTGTCTTCACTGGGATTCGATCCTGGGAACCTCCGATGTGGGAAAGAGGCATCCTACCACCTGCGCCACCTTAGTTCCTAATTTTTTTGTGCGTCTTGTCTTGGCTTTCCCTTGTGTCACTCTCCGGTTACGTCATTATCTTGCTGTGTGGATCGTGGGGCGTGGCAGCTCACCCGTGGACGGGGCCTAATGGCTTACCCGCTTGTGGGGCCTGGCGGCACGCACGGGGCCTAATGGCTCACCCATGGACAGATCCTGACAGCTCACCTGGATGGGGCCTGGTGGTGCACCCCACACGGGGCCTGGTGGCCCACATGCCTTCTATATTTTTCTTTTTTTTAAATTTTTACTGGGAGGTCCTGGGGATCAAACCCAGGTCCCTCCATATGGGAGATGGATGCCCAACCACCTGAGCCACATCCATCCCCCTGTTATATCTCTTAAGGTTGACCAAAGATACCCAAAGTTGCAATCTTTTTCCATACAGGATGCTCATATAATAAATCAGGCTTAGTTTATCACCAGCATTCCAAAAACCAGGCCTATGGAGAAAAACTAGGTCTGGGGACACATGCATGGTTTCCAATATAGTGAATGTTTAGCCTACCCTGATTATCACAAAATCAGGACAGCAAGAATATTCACAGATGACTTTTTAATGAGAATTCAGGCACCTGATATGTGAATTTTTAGGTAACATTCTACCATAATTTTGATGCTAATTATGAGGCATTAGAGAATATTCTGGCTTCCTTCATTAACGGAATATGAGTTGTTTTTTGGTGATAGGGGAAGCAAAAACCTATTGCCTACTTCTCTTTGTGTTGTGGATTCCATGAATTCAATAAAATATTTAAGTTTCTTTGACTCTAAATACTAAAAGTTGTTCTTGTCTCTTTCACCTTGCTAAGTTATTTTGGCACCATACAGGGGCAATGGGTTGTGGTACCAACATGATCTTTCATTGGAATAATTCTTGGTATATTTCATTTCTCATTATATTTCTCATTTGACGGTATCTTCCACTAGCTCAATTTGGCCATGGGATATAGTCAAGTGGAAGTATACTTTTAAAATTCAGGTCATGTTCCAAGTTCAAGCCATGTTCCACATTTGCCCATTGCTACTGGACATGCCAGTCAGTACCTTCCCTACCTACAGGGCAACTCAAGGTGATCATGTTTTGTGTCTCATGACCATACCCCCATCACAGCTGACTGGACAAAGGTGGACACCTGGTAGAAGGACACCAATCCAAGGTCTGAGCATTGATACAGCTCATATGTTAATGCCAGGCCATGTCGTAGGCCAGGTTCTCTCTCAGCAATGAGAATAAGGAATTACCAAGAGAGGGAGGATGGTAAATAGAAGTGGCAGCAGCCAAAAGACCATGAGGTAGAGTATACTGCTTTCCATACTACAAGCCTATTACCAGAGGTAATTATTGCAAACAGAAAAGCAAAAACAAAACACTACTCATGAAAGCAAAAGACTTTGGCATAGGTTATTCTTTAAACTAGTACAGCCATCCCGTCTCCCCTCAAAAATGCAAAGTGAAATTAGCTTGAATTAGTGCATTATATCACATTGTCTGACCAACAGCCAACCAAAAATGCCCTGTAATTCAAAGATCCCTTATATCATATATTCATACTATCTTTGGAGTGCAGAATTTAAATATGTTGATAAAACGACATTAAAAAATTTAAATGGAAATTGAATGAGGAAAATACATACTTGCTATTTGTGGCTTCTGAACAACTCGAGAGTATCAGTGCAATATCATTCACATCATTCCAAAGAAACATTCGATGTTATATATGAAAAAGCTGAAAATGCTTGTAAATTCACCTAGTTTTCTTTTAGGAAGTCTAGGTCATAGACCACTGTGTAGTTTGGGTTCCTTGGGAAGCAGACTCTGATATGGAGTTTAACATGTAGGATGTTTATTAAGAACTGCCCTTGGAATCCACAAGTTTAGAATGGAGGTGAAGGAAGCAAGATTGTGAGGAGAGAGATATCTAGCTGTGATGAAGGCATAGCAACAGGCTCCGTGGACCCCATAGGGTAGCACTTGAGTTGGAACATCCCTTCAAAGATGTCCCAAGTTGAGCATAGGTGGCCAGGTCTATATATTCCTTCATGGATCAGTCATTGCATGTGGTCCATGCTTACAATAGGTACCTGTCTGCAGCTGAGGCAACCCCTGAAGGGACTGATGGGAAAGATTATCTTTCTAGGGTGACCACCCATCCCAGATTGCCCACCCTATCCCAGTTTTAGCACTGAAAATCCCATGTCTCAGGAAACTCCTCAGTTTAAGGCAAGGCAGGACAGTAGTTCATTCTTCTCTCTGTCAATAACTCCCCGGCAGCTGGGGAAACAGGTCTTTCATTGAATAGGGACATGCCCAGCTCAATACCTTTACAGATTCCCAGGATGCCAGGGACCTCATGTTGGAGAACAGTGCCTGTTCAAAGTTTTTTTAAAAACTCCTGGTGTTAAAGGTAATTGCAGTGTTTGGATGATTGTACCAGCTGGACAGGTTTAAAACCAAGAAATGATGACAATGCATTCTCTCCTGTCTTCAAAGAGGTAGCTACACAAAATCAGACTGCTCACTTTGGAAGGGACTCATTGAACCAAGGAGATTAACACAATACCAAAGCCTGGCACACTGTCAAGTTACTCTGCACATACCATTCCCATGCTGAGGTTTACTCTGCAGTACTTAATTCTATTCTTTGCTGGGCACAGCACATCCCTTTATGGCCAGGCAGCCTGACAGATAACAAACATGCCCGAAAACAAATAGTCTGTGTCAAAGGTTACAAGAAACAGCCTGTCTCAAGATCAAGAGGGGACAGAACTCTTTAGTTAACATTTGCCACATGCCACAAAATTGCTGCTATTTCAGTCACTAGTGGTATTCCTTGCCAAATTTAAGTTTACACTATCAATGTCAAAGTTATAATAGTGACCAGATGTATACATTGACAAAGTAACATGAAACACAAAAAAAGCGAATCATTTGATTTGTTGGAGTGGCAAGATAACAGCTTGGCTGTGGTGATGGGGATGTAGAACAGAGCATCCCTGCCTGACTTCTTTCCCCCTGACCTCTGCCCAAGCCCTCATCCCTCATGCTGTGAAGGCTCTCTTCTAGTCAGTATATCCTCCTGGCTGACTATCTGCAAGAGCCAGACCTGAGAAACTCAAGGAAGCTATAAAACAGAACAGTCTCACTTACTAGTAAATAGGAGAGTGGCAGCAATGGCAGAATTAAACCAGCAAATCCAGTTGCTCAAAATAAACACTTCATTGATGGTAGACTAGATTCAAGTTTAATAGGTGATCAATAAATGAAACACACACATATCTATGAGAGAAGGACATTTTCAACATATTCCTAAAATGAGCTTTTGGGAAATGCAAGTTTAAAAGACCTTCGTGTTATCAATCTTGGGATTAATGCTCAAATATAAACATACTTGCCATATTTGTCTTCTCAATCTTAAAATGATATGTATACAAATAATTTCCAATTGAAATTCTGTGAGTGCAACTCAAAACTATACACACACCTGCAGGAAATAATCTACAACTTTTATTAGGTTGATATGTTTTTGTTGTTATTTGGCCATAGCTTTTTCAAACTTGTGGTTTAAATATCGACTTTAATTTTGGGACAGAACTTTCTTCTAACAAATATTAATTTCTCCACTGCTCATTCTACTTATATAAATAATTCGTTATAATCATTTCAGTGAAAAATGAGCCTTCCCATAATTGGGATCGTTTTTAGAGATGGAAAATGAGCTGTGATTCAATGAATATTGGGAGCAATCACTGATTTTAAAAAAAAAATTTAGCTCTGATATTACAATTATACACAGAGAAAATTCTTAGAGTCAAAAATGTTGCAAATTTGCCTTTGTTTGGTCAGATTCTGAGAAAACTTGCCAGAATATTGAAATACTATTTTTAACAAGGAAAGCAGAGAACAACCTTGTTTGATGTCAATTTTATTCACTGAGTCTTAAAGGCTGATAAAATGGAATCTTCTAAAATAGTTATTTTTACTGATTGGTATCTGATAATTATATGTTGGATGAAGTTGTTTTTAACTAAAAAATTTTCCCTTTACATTCAGACAAAAGTAACTTAACTTGACACTAATGGAAAATAATGAAAAACTTGTCAGATATGCAGCAGAAGCCTCGCAAGTTCAACAGTTTTATACATACATGCAAAGTAGCCATTGTTCATTGTAATCATATCAAATCACAGTCTGTTGTTTGCTACAAATGAGATTAATGTTAAATTACAAAACTCAGAGAAGGCCAGAAGGCCAAGTGGTACATATGATTTGAAGCAGCATGGAAATTCAAACAATTCACTGAGCTGGAATCAGTTACTGAGTTTGTCATTCCAGGAAAAGAGAATGTAGAAAAAAAGAGTAGGAATATTCCAACCATGCAATTATCTGCAATCTGCCATTTAAAACTTGTTGTTTAATAGAGATTTTGATGATAGAAGGTGAACAACTTATAGAAACAAATGCTGGGAAAGTATAAATTATTTATACCTCTTTATTATGCAAACAAGAGCATCTACTGTGTGCCCAGCACCGTGGATTCAAAGAAGATATGACAGTTTCTGGTCTCAAGGAACTAATAGATATGTGAGCAGAGCCCGGAGGAAGGGGCCCACGGGAAGGGGCCTCGACAAGCAAGAGCTTGTCGGGAGAGATTTACTTACTAAAAAAAGATAACACTTAATCAGAGAATTATTAAGTGAAATATTCCAAAATAGGAATTGGAAAGAGGGTAGTGTTTTAGACAGAAGAAATGCTCATTCAGTGTGGCTGGAACAAGCAGTATAGATGGAAATGTGACAAGAAGTGATGTTAAAAAGGCTGCAGAACTCAGGCCACAAAGGCCGTATGGAGTTTGGGGTGATCCTGTAGATGTGGGTGAGATAGAGGTTTATGTGCAATTCAAGGCAGGCTAGCCTCCTCTTTTCTACTCAAGAAGGTGTCTAAAACAAGGGAGGGTGTGACCCCATTGAAAGTTCTTGTTAAAGCTATTTACCAAAAAAGAGTAAATGCTGGTGTTCAATTATTTAGTTATTAATAAATTACTTATAACACCTCGCAGCTGATCCCAATGTAGGCTATGAGCGTGTAGTTTGAAGTCAGCTACTGGAGTCGGAGGAAAGGCATTAATGAGATTTCAAAGGGCAATGAAGTGGTAAGATTTGAGTAGTTTTGTATTACCTTCATCTCCAGTCTCATGGACAGTGTTTCCAAGGATGATCCTTAGGCAAGGTAATAAAGGTGAAACTGGTCTTTGGGCCTCTCTTCTGACCACCCAAAGGGATGACCCAACAGGGGATGCTCTTCATCCCACAGAACCAGGGCTGATCTTCCCTGCTCTCACTTTTCTCCTTCCCTATCTTACATAGGAATAATTAGATTCTTCATTTCTTTCAGAACTTGACAGGAGAATGAAAAATTCCAATCCCAGTAAAGCTACTAGGCAATAGTAGCAGCACCTGCCCTGCAGAAGGACAAAGTGTCCTCCACTTTGAAAAGGACAATCCCTTAACTCAACAAAAAGAATATCTGATGTTAGGTTATCAGTAAGGCTGCCTACTCAGGGAACATTGTTTGCAGGGGTGGGGCTTGTTACAGTTGGGAGGTCTTTCCTTGGGACCCTGAAACCACCAGATTTAACTAACCATCACCAGACTGAGCCTCCAGACTTGGAGCTGTGAAGTGTTCATGTGTTCAGATGGTTTCTCCTTTTCTGACACCCTCTGGACCTGTGGACTGTCCTTGGTACATGAGTAGTAAGCTTTGACCCAGTCAAGTGCTAAGAGTGCTGTTTAGGCATTCACGTTAGCCAGGTGATGTACTTTTATGCATGGTAAACAATCTATCTGATACCTTGTTCTCCTGAAGCAATCAGAGAGGGCCAGGATTGGATCAAGCAGAGGCTGTGCAGAATGAGATAAATGAAACACATGCAAAGCTCTGATAAAAATAGCCTCATTGGAGTAAGCATTTTATCACCTCTCTTCTTTGCTATTCAAGAATGTGAGGTGAAGGGGTAGAGTTAAACTGTATTTAAAGTTCAGATCTTCAAAGATGGTAGGTGCTAAAGCAAAATGGAATGGTGGATGATTGGTGTTCTTGAAGGGGTCATAACCTGCATGTCACTGTTTATGAAAGATCAACAGTTTTTAGAAGTTGTATCTGTTTAAGGTGAGGATAACACCTAGCTACCTATAACTCCAGATCCATTAAAAGATCACTGCTTTATGTAGTGGTCATATTTTGGACTCTAGATGGAAAAAGCCTTGGAATTCTGAAGTATTGTGACATTTGGGGATTTTTGAACTCTGTTTCTAAGTTACACAATATAGCACTATTAAGAATCGTCCATCAAAGTAAAGATGCCCAGGGACCACCATCTAAGCAGTGAGCCCTCTCTTGACAATTCATTGTGATTGCTAGTATTTGTTCCATTTCTTTATTTTACTTTTTTTTTTTTCCTAACCCAACAATGATACAAATAGTATCAGCCATCACAGGACTCAAAAAAATAAGAAAAGAAAGAAGGGAATGGAGAAGACATATATTCTATGCTATTAGAGAAGGAGTGGTTTAAGTCCATTGGATATTAAGGATCTTCATGAAAGCCATATGTTTTAGTTTGCTAAAAGCTGCCAAAAGCAATATACCAGAAATGGGTTGACTCTTACAATGGGGGGTTATTGGCTTGCAAGCTTACAGTTCCAAGATTGAGAAAAGTGTCCAAATCAAGGCATCATCAGGTGGCACTCTCTACCTGGCTGCCAATGATAAGGCACATGGCAGTGTCTCCAGCCTCTGCCTTCTCCTTGGGGCTCGGTTTCGTTACTTTCAGCTTCTGGCTGCTCTGTCTGTGGCTTTATTTCTCAACTTCTGTGGGTTTCTTTCTGAGCTCCTGTGTCTTGATGTCAGCTTCTGTGCCTTTTCTCCCTGTCTTCTTCTCCATATCCATCCTGTTTATAAAGGACTCCATTAGGAGGATTTAAGATCCACCCTGGGTCACACTTTATTGAAGTAATCTAATCAAAGACCCATAACTGATGTGATCTAATCAAAAGGTCCCACCTACAATAGGTTCACACTCACAGGAATAGGTTAGCTCTAAGGACATGATCTTTCTGTGGTCCACAAAAGCCTCAAACTACCACAACCATTACATCACTAAAGGCATTGCTTTTCAAAACCTAGAACTGAAGACTGGTTACTCAAGGGGAAACAAATTAGGCATTCCATTCCAGCATGCAGTAGGGTCCCACCATTTGAAATCAGTAGGAAAACAGACTGCATTGGTTTCCTGCTCCTATATATCAAAAGAAGGCCCCAATTAGTGATTTATTGTAAGAGGCTTCAGATAGAAGAAAGCATAAACTTGTCTGTCCTTCTTCCTTAATGTATTTAAATGCTTCATCGAGAAGTACATACACTTCTTTGCAATTCAAATTTTGTCCTTACAATCACCTTGCAAGATGAGTAATTAAACCCAAGTTAGAGATGAGAAAACATCTCAAGGAAAGAAACTACACACACCCCCGTCCCCCAAAATTCACTTGACACTTGCTTGGAGAAGCCAGGACCTGAATTCGGTTCTAAGACCAACATTTGCTTTGACGTTCACATCTCAAAACAGGATTGAGGATCTAGGGCAGGGTTTCTCACAGCAGGATTAAGAATCCTTGCAACAATTCCCTGGAGTGTTTATTAGAAAATCAGGTTTCTAGGAATCAGAGTATCTAGTTTGCATGGCCTAGGAATCTGCATTTTAACAGGATCCCCAAGGGTTTATGCCCATTAGCTTTTTAGAACCATACTAGGTATTCTGTATAGAGGGTTTTTAGAGTTATTTGCAGACCAAGAAGGAAGAATTTTGGAGGGATCCCAAGTCCCACACCCAGTTTTTTCCTGGAACAGCTCCCCTTTAATGTTTGATATATTGAGTTTCACTTAAGATGGTTTGAAGAAAGGTTTCTACTGGTCGGGGAGGGGAACAAAAAAACCTTGAAAATTGTAGTGTTCTACTTTCCAGTTCCCTGGCAGGACTACTTTTCAAAGTTGTGATTAGAATCTTTTAAAAAATGCAAATGGCACTAGGTCATTTCATTTACCTTTATAACTGGATTTCTCCTCTTTTCTTCAGGCAACTAAGTATACCAGGTACTTCTTCTACACCAGCTCATGTAAGAGGATGACGTTGATATCTGGTTGTGACTTACAGTATTTCCCTCTTTGCAAGGTTAAAGTTGCTACAGAAAAAGAACCAAAAAGTTTAAACCCAGTGGAATGACTCTTATGGCATAATTTAAAACTGAAGGGAACGGTTCAAAAAAGTGTGACAGATATGTTGTTTGCCTCAAATATTTCTTCTCCCCTGCTTTCATAGGGTCACATGGAATAAGGGGTACATTTTCAGACTCTCTTGGCCATATAACTAAGGTCTAGCAATGGGATGTGTATTAATTTTCTACTACCACAAACAGTGTTAAAACAATACCCATTTATTATTTCATAGCTCTGTAGGTCAGAAGTCCAGGTGAGATCAGCCGGTTTCTCTGCTCACAAGGTCAGAATCAAGGTTTTGGCTGACCTGGAGGATCTAGTGGGGAGAATCCAAGCTCAATCAGGGTGTTAGCAGAATTCAGTTCCTTGTGGCTGTAATGTTGAGATCCTTGTTTCCTTGCTGGCTGTCAGCTCTTTCAAGTTTGCTACATTGCCTCTTCATCGTTACACAAGCATAATAGGTTGAATCCCTCTCATGCTTTGCATCTCTCTGACTTCTCCTTCTGCCCCATCTCTCAGCCTCCAGCTGGAAAAAATTTTCTGCTTTTAAAAGCTCATGGCTTTGGACATGACCCATATAACCCAGGAAAATCTTCCTATTTAAAGAGTTCTAATCTTAACAACATCTGCAAAGTCCCTTTTGCCATGTAACATAACATATCCACAGGTTCCAAAGATTAGGGTATGGACATCTCTGGTGGACCATTTTGCCTACTGCAGAATGCTAGCAAAGTGTTGTGTACAACTTCCAGGATATATCCCCTTAAAGGGTATGTCTGTATGGGTATATCCTTCTTTATCCCTTCCTTCTTTCTGCTGGATGGAATGCAGACATGAAGTCTGGAGCTCAAGCAACCATCTTGGAAAATAAGGTTTAAGCTACATATTGAAAGTGGCAAAGCAGCAAAATAGATGAAGACAGGATTCCAGATAATCATGGAGCTAGATTCAATTTGTGTGTGAGAGAGAAATTCTACAATGTTTAGTACACTGTTAGGGCAAATTATATTTTGCTGTGAGTGAAAGAAACCCCAAAATGACAGAAATGCTTTGCAAAGTGGTTGAGATTAAGTTTTCTTGGCAAACCCCCACCCCCCCACCCCAAACCACTTTATAAAAATTATGCTTATTCTTCTCAGCACTTTTCTTGTAGAACTTGGAGAAACAAGACTCAAATTTCAGTGCTAAGACGGGAGCATTTTCAGAAAGTGGCTCCACAGAGGGAACCTGGAGTCCCTGAGCAGCCTTTTATTTCTTTCAACAAATAACAGATACCATTTACTGAGTGAATTATATATCCTAGGCATTTTAAATACTTTATTGCTCATCATCAGAATGATCTTGTGAAGTAGCTACTAGCTTCATTTTACAGAAGAGGAAAATGAAACTCAGAGCCTGAGGAATGCTATCCAGCTAATGACAGAAACAGAATGTTAACCCAGTTTGATGCCAAAACCTACGGTCTTTGAAGTACAATGTGTAGTACATTGATTAGTTTAAGGCAATAGTTCTCAAAGTGTGGTCTGGGGACCCAAGACCCTTTTAAAACTCTTTTCACAATAATACTAAGACAAAATTTGCCCTTTTCACTCTTGCTGTCTCACAAGCAAAGAGGCACTACAGTGTAACAATATTGAGGCTACTTGCGATATTGAAATTGCTTGAATACAGATTGAATGCAGAAGTAGATATTAGAATCCAGCTATTTTCTATTAAGCCAAGCATTATGAAGTCTTACAAAAATGTAAAACAATGTCACTCTTCTCCATAAAGTTTTCTTTTGTTTTGGAAATTATAGTTCTTTTTCACAGAATTGTGTTATTTATGTTAACATATAGTGGATTAATTAACTTTATTTCTAATGAATTAATAAACATCAGGTTCTCAGTTTCAATTGCAATATAGTGAATATAAAGAGATACAGCCTACGTAAACGAAAGTTCTTTGGGATCCTTGATAATTTTTGGGAGTGTAAAGGGATCCTGAAAGCAACAAGCTAGTAAGTATTAACATAACACCTGGAACCAATGAACTACCTGTAGCAGACACCTCTGGTGCTCAGTCATAGTCCCTTAGCCCACCTTAGTTAACTGCTGTCTTCTGGTGCTTTTCACTTTGGGAATAGCTGGTAAAGAGCAAGATGTGCTGAGTTACAATGCTATATAGCCTCATACTAATAAAATCGGGGAAATTATTATTTTGAGAGTTTAGCACTTCAACATTTGCATTTCTAACCTCCTCTACCGTAAGACTTCAGTGTTCTTGCTTTTTTTTCTTCCCAAAGTGCTGTCAATGAAAATGTGTCACCTTGAGCTCTGTGGCACACTGACATGGAAGAGCATGTGTTCTAAATCAATAATGGAAAGTTTGGTGTTAAGGGAACAATGAAGCTCAGACTGGAGTTTGGGACTCCAGTTCCACTCGTGATAAAATCTTTTTAAACAAATCAATTTTATTGGTACACATTAATAAAGCATTCAGTTTGTCTAAAGTGTACAATTAATGATATTTGGTATAATCACATAGTTGTGCATTCATCACTTCCATCATTAGAGCATTTTCATTATTTCAAAAATAATAATAATAATAAACAAAAACAGACAAACAAGAAAATTCTTCACCTCTCAATCTCTCTCTGTTTCCCCTGCTGTACATAGCTGTTATTTCTGGCTATTCTTGCACAATTATTTATTTGTTTATTAAGCAGATTTATTGAGATACAGTCACATACCATATGATCTATCCAAAGTGTATAATCAATGGCATTTAGTATAATCACAAGGTTGTACATTCATCATCTCAAAAATTTTAGAACAATTTCATTACTCCAAAAAGAAAGACTCCACTACCCTTAGCATTCCTTCCTCAACCCTACATAACCACGAATCTAATTTTATCTTTATAAATTGATTTATATATTCTTTTTATGTAGATGGAATCATACAATATGTAGTACTCTGTCTGGTCTCTTTCACTTAGTACAATGTTGGTTTTTTGGTCTGATATTAACATTTCGTAGTATTAACTTGTATTTGTTCAGTTTCAAAGAAAAATGTTCTTATATATGCAATTTTACCCATATTCATATTTCATATATTTATATTTCACATAATATATTTAGTTCATAATAGGGCAATCATACAGTATTTGTCTTTTTGTGTCTGGCTTGCTTTACACAACATAATGTCCTCCAGGTTCATCCATGTTGTCATATTTTTCATGACTTCATTTCTTCTTACCACTGCATAATATTCCATCATGTGTATACTCCATGATTTGTTTATCCATTCATCAGTTGATGGACCCTTGAGTTGTTTCCAACTTTTGGCTATCAAGAATAATGCTGCTATGAACATCAGTGTGTAGATGTCTATTCGTGTCACTGCTATCAGTTCTTCTGGGTATATACCCAATAATGGTATTGCTGGGTCCCAAAGCAAGTCTATATTTAACTTCCTTAGGAACTGCCAAACAGTCCTCCACAGTGGCTGTACCATTCTACATTCTCACCAAGAGTGAATAAGCATTCCTACCTCTCCACATCTTCTCCAACATTTATAGTTTTCCAAGTTTTTAATAGTGGCCAGTCTAATAGGTGTGAAATAATATCTCATTGTAATTTTGATTTGCATTTTGCTAATCACTAGTGATGTTGAATATTTTTTCATGTGTTTGTTTTTTGCCATTTGTATTTCTTCTTTGGACAGTTGTCTTTTCAAGTCTTTTGCCCATTTTTTAATCAGATAGTATGTCTTTTTTATTGTTGAATTGTGTGATCTCCTTATGTATCATGGATATTAAACCCTTATCAGATATGAGACTGCCAAATATTTTCTCCCATTGAGTGGCTGCCTTTTTACCTTTTTCACAAAGTCATTTGAGGTGCAAAAGTTTTTAGTTTTGAGGAGGTCCCATTTATCTATTTTTTTCTTTTGTTGTCATATCATACTATTGTCTATCTTTTTACCCTTTAATTTACCCTTTATAATAATCTTCATTTCTATACTCTTCTCCAAGTCTCTCACCCTTGTTTTTTCCTTTCAGGCTGCAGCACTCCCTTCAGTATCTCTTGTAATTCTGGTCTTTTGGTAATGTACTCTATCAGCATTTGTTTGTCTGTGAAGACTTTGAACTCCCCTTCACTTTTGAAGGACAGTTTTGCCAGATACAGAATTCTTGGCTGGCAGTTTTTCTCTTACTTAGTACCTTAAATACATTATGCCCTTTTGTCTTTCCTCCATGGTTTCTGATGAGGAGTCAGCACTTAAACTTATTGAATTTCCCTGGTATGTGATGCTTTGCTTTTATCTTGCTGCTTTCAGAATCTTCTCTTTATCTCTGGTATTTGTCATTCTGAATAGTAGGTGTCTCAGGGTAGGTCTATTCAGATTTATTCTGTTTGGCGTGCATTATCCTTCTTGGATATTGGTATTTATGTCTTTCATAAGGGTAGGGAAGTTTTCAGTCATTATTTCCTCAAATATCCTTCCTGTTCCTTTTCCATTTTCTCTTCCTTCTGGGACACCAGTAATGCATATGTTTTTGCCTTTCCCGTTATCATTCAATTCCCTGAGATCCTGCTCCATATTTTCCTTTCTCTTCTCTTTCTGATCTCCTGTCTTTTCCAGTTCAGATGTTCTGTCTTCAGAATCACTAATTCTGTCTTCGTGTAACTTAAATCTACTCTTATGTACCTCTAATGTATTTTTAATTTCATCCATCATGCCTTAATTCCCATAATGTCTGTTACTTTTCTTTGCAGACTTTCAAATTGTTCTATATGCTCACCCAGTGTCTTCTTAATATGCTTTATCTCTTTAGTCATATTTTCTTTCAATCCTTAAATTGACTTAGGAGAGTTGCATGATTATCATTGATTGTCTTAAATCCTATATCTCTTCAAGATATTTGGTTTGTTCCTTTGGCTGGGCCATCTCTTCCTCTTTTATAGAATGGTTTGTAATTTTCTGCTGATGTCTAGGCATCTGAATATGTTGGTGAATTTACTCTGATGGCCAATTTCTCTTCTTGCCTAATGTTATTATTTTTTCACAGCTCTTCTTTGATATTTTTTCAACTTATCCTAAGTTTTAAAAATTGCCCAGCTTAAGTTATCAAAATTGTGCCAGGGACTCACTAATGGGGCACAGATTTTCTCCCAGAAGTTAGAGAACAGACACCCTATTGCAGTTTTTGTCCATGCAATTTCCAGACTGGCCAGCAGATGGCGCTTGTTGACACATCTTTCCAGGGAGGAGTCTCTCTCTCGGGTTTTCTTTGTTTTGGTCTGGCTGGAGCCAAGATTCAAAGCAGGCTTCGCTGGCTGAATTTACTGAAGAAAGCCCCTTGACTCCCCCTCCCTTTTCCCTTGTAACAGCACACAGGGAGGAAGATATCTGCTCCCCTCTCAGTCAGCTGCAACGAGCTAGGGGCTTTACCCCAGCTTAATATCTTGGGTGTGGGAGAGGGGAGTCTTACCCAGTGGCCAGAAGGTTTAATAACTCACAGTTTGCTGTTTTCGGTTCTTCATCTCTCTGTTCCTCACCTTCCTGGAAGTTGTGAAGCACTGTGCTGGTCTGCTGACCCCCAAAGCAGTCCCTTGGGCAGCATTTGGCTCTTTCTCTATTGTTTTTGGGAGAGAGCTGAGCCTTGTCTGCCTAATTCCACACCATCTTCCCACAATCCTCCATGATATAATTTTAAAAGTTTAGATATCTTCCCAATAAGATTTTTTTTCTTCCTCAGATTTACGTAAAAAGAGTGGTGCTTCAGTGTTTGATATGAATAAAATCTAATTCTTATTTTAATCCTTTAAGTTTTATCGAACACATTACTATAAATGAAGTCAAATAGCACAAAACATATACAGCAATCATTGGCATGTAAATCTGGCTAAGATGTATGACTTCAAGAATATATGGTATTAATTTGATTTAGCTTGATGCTTTGCAGAAATTGTCACAAAAATGTAGTACTTTCATTTAACTCAAAATAATATGTTGAAAATACTAGCTTATGACCTGGTATGATTGTAAATTGGAAAATTGTATCCTACCTGGAAAACCAGAGTTTTGTTCAATGGAAATTGATCACTGGGTAAAACACACACACACACACACACACACACACACACACACAATATCACTCATACACTTAAAAGAAGCAAAAAAAACACAGAGGTCCAAACCAGGACATTCCTATTTCAATACAATCATATCCCCCATCCCCCGAAAAAGTCATAAAGTCAATGATCCTTCTAAAGTGCTTGCATGCCCACATATACACACAGTCACATATGAATTGAATTTTCATTTCCTGCCAATCTGTCTTCAATTTTATTGAATAGCTCCCATATTCTTGTCACCACTCTAGGTTTTAGGGATACTTCAAACAAAACAGACACCAACTCTCTCATCATAGAAATTAATAGTCTAGTCCACCACTAAGCTAATAATTAAAATGTACTTTTAGTTTGTTCAACTACCTCCTCACTATAGTAAACCCCTCCAGGATAGCGACTCATGCTTTTACCTTTATATCCCAGAAATCTTCCTGGTGTATTAATTGGGTATATGTCAGATTATTTCCAGTTATAAGTATCAGAGAAATCACCTTTATTTTCTCTAGTAACAAGGTATCCAGAGGAAGCTAATTGTAGCATAGGTTCAGAAACTCAACAACATCAAGAAGGACAGCATTTTCTGTTTATCCTTTCTCCATCCTCAGATGTCCTTTCTACCACTCCTCAGATCTACAAGATGACTACAGCGGCTGCAAGTATCATATCCTCACATGACAGTGTCTAAAAGCTGGAAGGGAGACATAGGGTCTCTTCGCTGGCCTCTTTCCTTTTATCACTCAGGGAAACATGACCAACATTTTTCTTTACATCCCATAGTGTCACGTGGCCACTGTTAGCTGCTAGGGAGCCTGGGTGAGTGAGTATCTGGTATGTTCAGCCTCTATTGAGACAAGAAACCATGGAAGGGATGGAGAGTGCCCCCTGAGCAGACAATCAACAGTGTTTGCCACAAAGGAGTATCTATATTTGTTGAAAAAAGCCATGGTAAGAGATGGTTAAAAACTGAGACTGGAATAGAGGATAGTACAGTGATAGGGATGGTGATATGCTTAGGATGACAGGAGTTAAGTCAAAGAGTCTGTCCACATCCGTGCTCCCAAATCCTCAATAAATCTGTGTGCATTTGGGAATCTGTGGGAGTTTTTCTAAGATGAGAGCAATGATGACAGATATAACATGCACATGAAGAATGACTGGAGATCCATGACCTGTCGGTAGAAAGGTATGGAACTGGAACACTGACAATGAATCCTATCCCAAATTTTTAGGTCTTCTGGGAGAATAGGCAGTTTCCTCTCAAGTCAGTGACCAAGTAGCATCTCCAGGTTTCAGTTAGAGGTGTAGTTAGAAAGTATAGAGGTAGTCTAATTTTGTTGTAAATTATACAGAAACGTTTATTTATAATAAAAATGGGAGTTACAATCAGATAGTAGAAGCAATTGACAGAACAATATAAAAAAAGAAGGTGTGGCTTAGAGAGTGGGGAGAGAAGCAGGCAGGAAGGAAACTGGGGTGAACAAATGGGCAAAAATTAATTTCCTGCAAGATTTCTATTCCAGATATTGGCTGGATGACAGGAATTCAAGAGAATGTGAAATCAGAGATAAAGAGGAAGATTATGATTAAACTTAAATGATTCTGTAAGATATTATTCTCCAGTGTCAAGTAACCAATTTTAATTAACTTTGAAAAAGGAAGGAGGACATTGAACAGACCCTAAGTTTAGGAAGGTAGCTGGACATCAGAAAATGACAAGAATTTGAGCCTGGTAAATTGCCAGGATGCTCTCTATCTCTGTTTCTGCACATACAGATCATTTTTCTCTTTGCTTTTCTAGGCCATTGATGAAATACAGCCACTCCACACTTCTTAAGTTTACATGTTATATTTCCAACCACCCACTCATTTTCTGACTTAATTCCAATTCCTTAGAGAGAATCTGATTGATCCTTTTTGGGTCAAGTGGGGTCTATCTAGCCTTGGCTAATGCCAAGATTATGTAATATAAGTATGACTTCCAGGGCCCACTCCTAAAATGGAAGGAGTGGACATTTCCAAGAGAAAGGGGATTATGATGCACTGTGCAGACATCCTAGGTATTGATTATAAGACTGAACCAGAGAGATTTGGGTAGGATGGCTTGATAGAGCTCTGGCCTCCAGGAGTCTCTGGTTATCACTGAGGGTAGCAGTGGGATTTGAGTCTCTCCTATTCTCACATTGGATTTCACATTTCCTCCAGTTAAGGTAAACCCAACTCCCAGGAGTTTGTCATGTAGAGAAAGGTGTCTGGTAAAGGAGGTGGGAGAGCAGTCAGAATACAGGGAAGAATCACATATAAACACCAAAAGCATAGATGATACTGATTCCTTCCCCAACAAAGATATCAAGGTGGGTAGTTCATCTACTGCAGAAAAGGAAAGTATGGATCTCATCTTAAGGGTCACAAAATATAAGAAAGGCAGAAAATGGTGTTTTTGGAAAGTTGCCATTACTTGGCTCCATAGTTTTGAAGGTGTCCTTTAATGAACGCCATAAGAGAAAACATCTTTTAACTTTAAATTAAAAGAAAAAAAAATTAAACACCTTGGATGAGCCAGTCATATTGATATAGTAAGATAGCATGAAATGGTGGAAAGAAGTCTAGATTTGGAATGAATAAGCCAGACTTGAAATTCTAGCTGCACATCCTAGCTTAGTGCTGCAAGTGTAGAGCCAGTCTTGTTCAAGCCAGGTACAAGAAACTTTCCTTTGCAAGGAATTATATTCCTTAATCATCAAGCAGGCCTCTTCACTGGATATTTGGAGGTATAACACTAGGTCGAGACACTTGCAAGCTTGTGTGGTATAGATGGGACCCATTTTGGTCAAAAGTCTAAGAACCTCTCAGAGCAGCCTGGTGGCTTTTATAGAAAGTTATCTTCCAAAGACAAGGCTTGTGGGGGCGTAAGAGTATGGTAGAGATAGGAACAGAAAAGCCCTTACTCAATGTCCTGGACCAATTGTGCTCAGAAGTCTGTGGGTGGGCATGATATCCTAGAAATGAGTGCTTTGGGGATTTTGGGGGGTGGGGGCATACATCTGTTTTATCTAGAAGTCAGCAGACCCACAACAGGAACATCCAAACATAAACATGCTTGCAATCCTCAGGAAAGACCCTTGCATAGGGAAATCTGCTTGCTAATTTCAACTCTGCCATGAGTTAGTTAGTGTTCTTCAGCCAATCCCCTTCAGTCCATTCCAGATCAAGCCACCCACCTTTCTTAAGTTTACATTTTATATTTATAGTCAAGGATCTCAGTGTCCTCATTTAAAAGATGAGATGGTTGAGCCAGATGGAGCTTGATCTATCCTTAGGCTAACAAAGCATTCTGTTTACTGGCCAGAAGTATGGTTCTCTATGAGAGTATATGTCTTAAGCAAGTTCTATAGGCCCATGGAGCTCTTATAGCCAGGACATCTTGGGGTGCTCTTATCCTGTACCTTAGCTCCCTTCTTATACCCCAAGCAGTGGGGCCATCAACAGTAGATATGGTAGATACCAGGATGGTTGGTGATGATATAACCATTGGACAGGGATGGGCCCATAAATGCAATCTTGCCTTATTTATTTTAAAGTAATAAAGTAGAAGAAAGTATTGAAACTGGAGGAGAACCGGGGAAGAAAGGGATATTATGTTTAGAATAAAGACTTAAAAATTCACAGTAAGCCAAAAGGGGAATCCCACTCATTTTGCATGAATTTAGTTCCTCTTTTACATATTTGGGAGGAGGGTATAACTAGCTTAGGAGACTGAGCAACCTCAAGGCATTTGGAAGTCCCCTGTGACCCCCATTTCAAAAGGAGTTTCTTAATTTAGTTGTTAAAAAGTCCTGGCCACAAATGTGCTGAATCAGGCCCTGGATGGCTCTTGTCTGCCAGCAGGAATGGGACTCTTGAAGGTACCAGTTAGCAGGAAGCCTAATTTACTTTCTGGTAAAAAAAAATAAATAAATAAAGGGAATTACCCTAAAGCTTAGGCTACACAAGCATGCTTAGATGATGATCTGTCAACTGCAGGCTGTATAGACAGTCAAAGTTTAACCTCAATCATTATCACCTCTTCCCCAATCAAAGGAGCTACATCCTCAACAAAAAGAATATTTTAAACACCAAAAACAAAAAACAAAAACAAAAATAGAAAACACACCAAAAAAACCAGATGCAATGAGAGACAGAAATCTCCTAAAAGGAAACTTGCTTGAATCACTATCTAAATCTAAATATTAAAGATTGCGTGAACATAACCTTTGTTTCTACACTGTATCATCACCCATATATAATGTCCATGCTGCAAAACTTATGGAGAATAGAAAATAAGAAAATGTGCTTCCAAGCTACTGGGAAATTAGAATTAGTTTCACAGTAGGGAACTATGTGAAGAGAAATTGATTGGTAGTAAAGCAGCTCCCAAATATTAAAATATGAAAAAGGTGGTGAGATTATGATTTCCCACTGGGGCAGCTGAAGTTAGCCTTTTGCTCATCCATTCTTGTTTGCTTTTTATTATCTATATGTGGTGGTTTGAAACTATACTCCAGAAAAGCATATCCTTAAAGTCAATCCATTCCTTTGAGCACAGACTCATTGTAATTGGATCTTTTCATGAAGCTACTTCAATTAAGGCCGATCCACCTTGTTCAGGATGGGTCTTAATCCTCTTACTGGAGTCCTTTATAAATGGGATGAATACAAAGAGAAGAAAAGTCATGAAGTCAAGAAGCTGAAAGCAAGGAAACCTGGAAGAGAAGAGAGAGACCAGCAGACACCACCATATGCCTTTCCATGTGGCAAAGGATTGTCAGCAACCAGTCTTCAGGAGGAAAGCATTGCCTTGATGATGCCTTGATTTGGACATTTTTCTGGGCCTCAAAACTGTAAGTTAATAAATTCTCATTATTTAAAGCCAACCCATTTTATGGTATCTGCTTTCAGTTTCAGCAGCCCAGCAAACTAAAAAACTATAGTAAGAAGGACTCTTGTGGGCTGCCTTTCTATCTTGTCCATGAGCCATCTCCATATGCCACTGTGGATCAGGCCTCCCTGAAGGATTTACTGCCACTTGCGCTCTGCTATTCTGGGATCCTGTTATCCCCATCACTGTCAGGGAACCCAGTTCTGTAACAGTGTCTCCTAACATCAGGTCCAGCTCACAAAGGACAGCTTTTCATCAATAGTGCCTCTTACCAATGCATTCATTTTCACCTTGGTAAACCGTGTCCTCCATGCCCTGCTGAGGAACATGATCAGCTCTTATAGAGTAGATCATGGTTGGTCTTATGTTGTAGATCTATTTTAGCATGATCCCTTCCTCCATTATCTGCTTAGGCAGTTCTGGCATCTCTACTTCATATAATGAGGACCACCACTTTCCAAGCTTTCAAAAGCCATGCCAGGTTGTCACTCAGGATCCTTTCCAGGGTGTTAAATCCTATGTCAAGGGAGAATGCCATCATTTTGACAAACTTCCCCTTATCCAGATTTATATTCATCCCCCAGCAGGCCCAGCATCCCTCAGGATCCATTCCCAGGTATACTCTCCTTACTCCTGCCTGTACATTAGCCAGGTCCTATAGCTCCTTTGGCATCTTTCACTCACCTTAACAGGCTCAGCACTTCCCCAGGCAGGTTCCTCTGAGTTTTGACCCTAATTTGGATCTGGTAAATAAGGTGAGAGCAGATCCTGAGAAGCCCAAAAATTGATAAGTCATGTGTCTTATTTGAGACTTCTGTATAGTTTTCAAGGAAATAGGGAGATCCCTCTTCCAACAAGGGTTGTTAGGTACTTCTGCAGGCCCAGGAAGTTCAAAGGAAGTAGAGGATTCAAGATCTGAGTGGGCACACAGTGGTGGTTTGAAGCATATATACGCCAGAAAACCTTACTCTTAAATCTAATCCATTCCTGTAGGTGTAAACCCATTATAAATAGGATCTTTCAATGAGGCTACTTCAGTTAAGTTTTGACCCACCTCATTCAGGATGAGACTTAATCCTATTACTGGAGTCCTTTTGAATGGAATGACTACAGAGAGAGAAAGAGAAAGCCACAGAAGCAAGAAGCTGAAAGCAAGAAAACCCAGAAGAGAAGGGGGAGACCAGCAGATGCCAACATGTGCCTTCCCATGCAGCAGAGGATTCAAGGATCACCAGCAGTCAGACTTTGGGAAGAAAGCATTGCCTTGATCATGCCTTGATTTGGACATTTTAATGGCCTCAAACTGTAAACTAATAAATTCCCATTGTTAAAGCATATACCATGAAATGTGTTGGCTTAAAGTGGCCTAGGAAACTAAAACATATTTTAGTACCAAGAGAATGGGGTAGTGTTGCAAATATCATAGAAATGATAGAAATGTAGAAATGGCTTTGGAACTAGTTAATGGGTAGAGGCTGGAAGAATTGTGAGCAGTTTGATACTAAAGGCCTAGATTGCTTTGAAGAGATGTTAGGTAGAAATATGAGTGCAAAAGTTACTTTCGATGAGGCCTTAGACAGAAATTATGAATGTGTCATCGGAGACTGGAAGAAAGGTATTTTAAAATGGCAAAGAACTTGGAAAAATTAAGTTCTAATGTCAGATGGAAGGCAGAATTTGAGAGAGATGAGTTTTGATATTTAGCTGAGGAGATTTCCAAGCTAAGTGTGGAAAGTGCAGCCTGGTTTATAGTAAAATATGAGAGGAAGAGGATAAGCTGAGAACTGAACTCCTGGGCTCAAAGAAACCAGAAATAGATGGTTTGGAAAATTCTGAGTTTCAGGAAAGCAAGTCCCTAGAGATTAGTGCTTTATGTGAGTGTTTAGCTGAATGTGGAACCATCCAGTCATTTCAGTGCAAGTCAGGATTGGAAATGCAGTTATCCAGAAAGGATTTGTAGATAGTCTTACTGTCTGATGGATTGAACCCCTGTGTATTACATGCAAAACTGACAAGCTTTTTGCAAGATCCGTATGAACAGAACCATGCCAGCCTGAACTAAAAGGGACAGAAAAGGGACAGATTGAAGGAAAAAAATCACATTGAGGGCAAGAACATGGAAACTGAGTTCTGGGCTGAATACATCTTCTTGGGACAAGAGAGCAGACCCCCTGCCCCAGGTGCATGGAAAGGGTAAGTATGGCCTGGCACTTGGAAAAGGTGGGCCTTTAACCCCATTGTCCAGGAAGAATGCTGCCACCCCAGTCTTTAGAGAGGGTGGAACATATTCCCTAGGGATTAAGGAGAGTCTGGCCATCACCCCAATTCTTGAAGAGGGTAGAAACTTCACCCCAGTGTTTGAGTAGAGCATAGCCACTGCACAAGCATTTGGAAGAGGTGGGGCTGCCACTCCATCAGGCTGGGAGGACAAAACATCCTTCCATAGATGACTCTAAAACCTTGAAATCTAATACAGTATCCTCTGTAGGGTTTTGGAATTGTTTGGCACCATGACCCTTGTTTTCCTTTCATTTTATCCATATGGCAACGGAAATGTTTTCCTTATCACCCCTGTATTGTGTATTGGAAGTGGATAAATTGTTCTCTAGGTTTCACAGTTCCACAGATAGAATGGAATGGTGCCCCAGGACAGACCACATGTGTAACTGATTTTGATGACACTCTGTACCTAGTATTGTTACTGAAATGACTTAAGACTTTTGGGATATTGTGATGGAATGGATTTTGTATGTGGAAATAACATGTCTTTTTGGGGTCCAGAAGGTAGAATGTGGTAGAATGTGCCTTGAAGCTGTATGTACCCAGAAATTCATGTTCTTTAATCCATTCCTGTTGGTATAAACCCATTGTAAATAGGATATTTTGATCAGGCTACTTCCATTAAGGTGTGACCTATCTCATTCAGGATGGGATTTATTCCTTTTACTGGAGTCCTTTATAAATGCAATGGGGGGGGAGAGGGGGGGGAGAGGGGAGAGAGAGGAGAGAGAGAGGGGATAGAGGGGAGAGAGAGGGGAAGAGAGACAGTGAGAGAGAAGAAAGAAGTTGAAAGCAATGAAATCCGGAAGAAAAGGGAGAGACCAGCAGATGTCGCCATGTGCCTTGCCATGTGGTAGAGGAGCCAAGTATTATCAGCAGCTGGTCTTCTAAAAGAAAGTATAGCCTTGATGATTCTTTGATTTGGACAGTCTCATGTCCTCAAACTGTAAGCTAATAAATTCTCATTGTTTAAGCCAACCCCCTTCATGGTATCTGCTTTGAATAGCCTAGGAAACTAAAACGGGTACCAAGAACATTCATTATACACCTTAAAGGAGTGATCTCTTTGACCAAAATGGGAAGTTTCAGTTGAAACTAAACTGCCAGAAACAATAACAGCTGGTGAGTCAGGTAACTTATTTTAGATATCAGGGCAATGATAAGCTGAAGGACCATGGAACTGGTTGGTTGCTATTAAGTGCTTCTGATGCTCTCAAGGAAGAAAATAACATTCATTTCAGCAAACTACCAATTAAGGCACAACATGAAAGCCAGAGAGCCTCTCTACCAGCATTTAAGAAGATCATCTCCTGCAGCCTGAAGGCAAACTGTGTGAAAATCAGGCTTAAGACCTGAGTGTGGAATTGCAGATTTATAAGTAAGGTTGAATTCATAGTCACAGCAAATGTCTTATGCTAAAGCCTGACCCTTAAGAAGGGAGTAAGAAATAGTGACACCTGGGGAGAGGCACTTAAGAACTCTAAATGCTCAGATTTCCCTAGGGTGATGCTCTGGGGCTGGCAGAAATACCCCATGTTCCCTTGCTAAAGAATAATAGCTTTCTACTACATGGAAACATGCTAAAGTCTCACCAGAGACAGATGCCTTGCAAGATGACACCTGCCCTTCTAAATATATGACCTCATCTCTCCTCATGGCTACTATATAATAATGAGGATCAAGACCCAGCACGACCCTATTAAAGAAGTATCCATGCTTTAGGAGGAAAAATGTTATTCACCAAAATAGCTTCAGGACCTGACTAATATGTACTGACATAAACAGAAAACATATACCTGGAATGAATGTGGAGAGTACTGGGATGGAGAGGGATGGAATATAATGCTGGGTAAGGAAGAATTTATGGATGCGGTTGGGGAGGTACTCTCCAATGATTCAAGACCAGCTCCATCTATTTTTACCTGAACCTTAAATTCTAATTCACTTCTTGAAATGATCATGGGAGCTTGAAAATAGTAGTGGCCTGAGTATTGAGGTGGAGATGCCAGACTAATTTGGCAGAGTATTGAGAAAGGAGACAAAAATCTTAGGGAGGGACATGCTAGTATGGTCTTACTAAAGAAGACCAGAAAACCCACCAGATGACCATGTTCCTTAGGAAGGGAAAGAGCACCCTTAGAGCAATAAGGCATATGGTAATAATGGGTGCCCTGGAATCATAGAGATGCTCAGAATGGTAGATGTCCTCTATAGGTTAGAGTTGATGGTAGGGGAAACTACTATGGACCTGGGATCCCTAATGTCAATGGGGATACATGATTTCTGGAAATATCAGCAGCCAAGTGATGTCACTGAACCATCAAATGCAATGTGGAAATAATTACTATAAAGAACAGAATATTCAAAATGGCAACCAGGGGCTCTGACCTACAGGGTTGAGTGGTAATGGCAATCCTTGGGAAAAACAGATAAACAGCCAATATGGATTTGACTTACATAACCAAAAACAAAACAAAACAAAAAATCCTCAAAAGCAGGCAAGTAGAAGGCTGATATCAGCTCCCACAACAAAAAATCATAATTCCTTATCCATTTTCCAGATGGCAGTCAGTTCTCAGACTCTGAGCCCATCAATTGGCAAAGAGGCCAAGCCACTTGAGCAAGGGCCTTGAAATACCATAACAAGTAGATATATCTTGTGATTCCTCAATTCTTCTCGAAAGGTTGCAATTGTATTTACCAAAGGATAAATGGGAATAATCAGCTATTTTGAGGGTTGTTGAATACAGGATTTGAATATATTGATACCAGGGGACCCAAAATGCCAATTCTATCTCAAAGTTGGTTCAGTGGGTCCATGAAACCATCCTGTGGTCAATTCCCTGGTCCCTGAGCACATAGATAAATTTAACATGTAGCAGAACATTCATACTAGCCCCTGATCACATAGTGAAAGTAAAAAATGAAGGAAAATCCAAGTGAAAATGCCTAGGTCTGTTCACCTCAGCCAAATTAGTAAATCTGAAGCAAATCACATCCTGGTATGGTAATGATTATTGGCACCATAAAAATGTAAAGGATGCAGGGGTGGTCCCTATTTATCCCTATGTAAATCACCACTTCACCACTTACAAAACAGATACATCATGGTGGATAATGGTAGACTCATGTAAACCTAACAACCTAACCAAGCCATTGTGCCTTATATGATATCTTTACTACAACAGATCAGCTGTTTTAGCTGATATGTGGCACTTGGCATGTGCTTGTTTATCCATTGAATGGTTTTCAATTTCTATCAAGAAAGAGGATCAGAAGCAGTTTGCATTCACTTAGAATGGACAGAATTACACATTCATGGTCTTTCCCCACACTCCCTGTCAAAGAGACATTGATTGCCTGGTCATGTTAGACTTGAAGAGTAGGAATTGGTAAGGATTCTAGTTAGCCTGGTGAAACACAAGCATACCAAAGAGTAAGAGATAAACCTTACAAGGAAGCATGTATCTGCCACTCCAGTGGTCTGGGGCATGCTGAGCTATTCTCTTCTACCACTAAGACACATAACACTGGGTAGGTCTTTTTTGGATTGCCAAGAGGTCAAACATGAGCCAAAAAACTGTAATCCATAGGAAGGGCCAGAGAAAGAGGATTCTGCAAAAAGTTCAGTTTATGGTACAAGTGACCCTTCATTCTATTGCCATGGGAGCAACATTGGATTTAATATGGGAAAGACCAGAAGTGCCAGGAGTTAACATTCCAAGAAGTGATGCTCAACTAATAAGCAATGGGAGTGGATGGATAAATACCCAAGTTTCCTCACCAACTCAATAGACAATTCAAAGTGTGTTCCACAAATTCCTTTGAGGGTCTCCAGTGGGACTGAGCCCCAATTGTCCACAGTAAAAATAACCCAGTCATTATAGTACTTCTCTTTTGTTTCACTCACTTTCCTGACTCACCTTACCTCTCTGCACAGTGCTCCCTGGGATCTCCTCCAAAATAAACTAGAATACCCAAACCCTTGTCTCAGGGACTGCCTTCAGGGGAAGACAATCTAAGAGAAAGCTCACTATGGCTGGAAATCAATGAATGGGGAGGAAATGGAATGAGGAAGTGGAGAGGCAGATAAGAGCTGGGCCATGTGGGGTTTTTAGTACCTAAAAAATTTTGATTTAATTTAAGGGCCATGGGAAGTCAGTAGTGTGTTTTAGTGGAGGAATGGCATGAATAAATTTTAAGTTTCTAAAAAAGATCATGCTGACTGCTTTGAACAAAATTATTTGACAGGAACAATAGTGGATGCAGGGAGGCCAATTATGGAGAGATGAAGATGCTTTAGGTGAGAAAAGGTGGCAGTGTGATGAAGGAATGGAATGATTCTAGGTGTATTGGAGTATGGTTCTGCAAGACTTGCTGACAGATTGCTTATAAGGGGTGAGGGATAATTATGGTGCCATTTACTGAAATGGGGAGGATGGGATGGTGGAATGCTTTGAATTTCAGATTAAATATTATTTCTCCTTTATTCCTGATTCACTCTGCCTAATAAGATCCAGGAGTCAGGTGCTTTTGGACAGATTGGGATGCAGTGGGTTGTAAAGCTCAGGGGACAAGTTGAAGAGGTAAAAAACTGGGTATACACATGTAGTAACATTTTTATTTCTGTCATATTCTTATACTAAGTAAAATGATATGACACTGTTTTGCCTTCCACAGGTTCATTTTATTATACAATATATGGTTTCCTAAGTACAAAAAAATGCCAACTACAAATTATAACTATCTTGACTCTTAGCCAAATTCCTCCACACAGTCTACTGGAAGTGCATATTACTAAAAGGCAAGAGTAATCCCAAATTGAGCCATGGTCTTCACCCAAATGGAAGAAGAGTCAACTTCCTGGGCAGCACAGACTATGTGAAGGAGAGAGCAGATGGCTTGTGCATTATTAACTGTCAGGGCAGAAGAACATGGGAGAAAAGTCCAAGAGACATTGCTTTCCAGACAAAACATAGAAGTCCTTTTAAAAGTCTGCCTTCCCCAGCCAGCTCTTTAAGCCTTTCACGGCACTGAAACTCATGGTGTCCTGACTTCACCCAGGGAAAGAATAGCCCCCTCTTAACCACTAGGGAAAACAACAGTCCTTATGACATTTGCTGTAGGCCAGCAATCACTAAAGGCTTGCATTAAACAAGGGTAGAAATCCTAGAGAATTAGATTTAGGAGCTGTGAGCCATATAAGAGGTTCAGCTTTTAGAAATCTGTCTGTAGCCATTTACATATGTAACTTTCATTTCTGTAGATCACACTAGCCATAGGGAAGTTGTGGGAGAAGTAGACTCCAACATACAACCCACAGTGACCTGGGGCACATGAAGTCCAATCCCATTCAAGATTTCTCCACCATATATGGTATAGAATGGTTAATATTAAGCTGCTGGATGACTAATAAGCAGCTCAAATACCCCCTAAAGCTAAACTTTTATCCTTACAGAGTAAATTCTATATCCCTACTGAAAGTCAAAGATTGCTGTGGCAATTTGAGATTATTTTATGAATCCCCAAAAGAGAAAGATTATGTTTGTAAACTAATCTATTCCTCTAGGTGTGATACCCTTTGATTGCATTAAATTCAGCTGAGGCATCTTTGATTAGATTCTCTGTTAAGATTTGACTACATCAGTAGTCATGACCCGAGTTGAGTCCCATGCCCTTGCTGGGTCTGATATAAATGGACACTCACATAGACAGACAGACACACAGGAAGAGAGAGCTCTGTCATTTTTAATCCAGCCATGTGACAGAAGGAAAAAGGCTTAAAGAGTTGAAGCTCTGGGGAGAAATGAGTCATTTTGTCTGACAGCTTACAGCTGAGATTGGGGAGAACAGCCGAGACTGATATAGGAAGCCCAATGCCAGCCTGCAGCTGAAATCAGGAAGAAGCAGAGCAGTGGAGCCTCAAGAGGAAGAGGAAGCCCAGAGGGGAAGGCAGAGACCAGCCAGAGATCAGCACCATCTTGCTTCAGCATATGGCAACTGATTTTGATGAGAAAGCAACCTTGAGTAGGATTTTTTATGGCCTTGTAACTGTAAGCTTTTACCCCAAATTAATACTCTTTATAAAGCCAACAGATTTCTGGAACTTTGCATTGGCAGCCCCTTTGGCAGACTAATATGATTGTTCTAAGGGCAACTTGAACCACACAGACTCCTGCCCCTAATGGGAATAATGTTACATGCCTCATAGCACTCTCAGTCATCTTCTCACACACTCTATTCACCCTCTGATTCTAGGATGAGTATTGAGGCCCATTACTAGAACCGGACCAATTACAGAACCACATACCCACTGGTCACAACACAAAGATGCAGCTGAAACTCTGAATTGCTACTTAGCTATACCTTGGGACAGATGACATTGCTAAGCATACTCAGGGATATGGCAGATGCTGTTGATTCCACCCCATGTTCCCCTAGGGCACCTCTGAACTGATCTGATTCACTGCCTGAGGGATTTCTCTGGTATTACAGATACTTGCTCATCTGTGCAAAGGAAAACCTGAAAGTGCCAGGAATTTAATGTCCCTGGGGATAGCCCTCCATCAAAGATGGATGAGAGTCAGTGAATAAATACCCCAACTTTCCTATCCCTTGATGGGACAATTCTGAGACATATTCTCAGCAGATTCTCAGAGTCTCCAGTGGAATCTCAGGATTCCAGCAGAATCCTAGTCAACATACATTATATTGGCTTTCCTCCTGTGGTAGACAAGGCAATGCACGGTCCAGACCCCCCTTCAAGGAAGAGCTTGCTGCCCAGCTGGAGGAAGTGTGACCAGCAGCAGCCCCTATCTGTCAACTACTTCAGGGTCTGCCTTAGCCAGAAAGCCTCCCTTCCTGGGCAGCCCACATCTGGTGACTAAGTGAGATGAGGGTATAAAGCCTGGCGGCCCCATGTGAGGTGATGCAACATGGGCAAAACTCACTTCACAGTGACTTTATCAGTAGTAAAGATGATATTTTAGCCACTACCTGCTGAATTTTTTGTCCTGTTTCTATATTGTTCAAGAACTCAGGCAGGAAAAAAAATCATAACTTATTAGGTTCCACCAAACCTCTTCACGTACTTACAGAGCAAGCTCCAACTCTGCTGTGAAATCTCCTGGTCTATATCCAGGCAAAAAGAGTATGGCAGCCACAGAGGTCCCCTGCTCAGTTGTCCCATTCAAGAAACCCTCTGCTGGGAGCATAATTGACTAAACCTTAAATGCTACCTCTTTGATCACTCAGAGGCCAATAAGACTAGAGCTTTCCCAGCCAAAGATCAAGCACAGCAGGAGTGTGAAAGCAAGCCTGAGGCAGGTTTCCTGTAATAGTCACCTTTGGCTTAGGGACTTCTTATCAGCCTGGTTAAGACTTTCTCAGAACTGTGCTGTGGTCTGAGGCTTTTCCTAACCAAACTTCCTTCCCTCTCACCTTTCCCAAATTTCAGACCTGCATCATGGCCTGAAGACTCTTCCCAACTACTCCTGCTTCTTTCTCCTTTTTCCTTCATAGGCATTTCCTCATATCTAATATGTCTAGTCCCTTCTTGGTTTCTGATTCTTGGAGGACCTGAACTAACACAGAGCAACTGTTGAAAGCAAAAAATAAAAAATTAAAAAATTGGAGGATCATTGGAGTGGTCCTTGCTCCTTGGTGTTAGAATCCTGCTTTGGACGACCCATTTGTAAAGAGGTACCAGAATCCTCAGCACGCATGCTTGCTTTGTAGGACATTTCCTTTTAATTTCACGTTTTGTGAAAAATCTAAAAATAGTTTAAAGTCCTAAATCCCACATTCCCCAGAACTTCCAGAGCTGCCTTGACCATGCTTTGAGAAAGATAATGCCATGTTGAGCCATTTTTATGGGCCTAGTTAACCGGTGGCTGAGTTTTCTTTTTCTAGACCCAGCTTTTCACAGAAGCTCCACAACTGGACACTTCTTAAGCCATTTCTAACTGAAGTTGTACTGTTAGACTGCTCATAATATTCAGACCTTTTCTGAAAGCAGTGCCAAACTTCTAGCACATTATCTTGGCTCAAAAAGTCCATATCTAATCACAAGAAGAAAAAATGACAGACCAATATCTCTTTAAAAAAAATTTTTTTAAAAGAAGCTTTAGATTACATAAATGTTATATAAAAAATATGGAGGATTCTCATATTCCCCACCCCTCACACATACTTTCCCACATTAACAACATCTTTCATTAGTGTGGTACATTTGTTACAATTGATGAACATATATTGAAGCATTGTTACTAACTGTGGACTATAGTTTACATTATAGTTTACACTCTGCTCCACACAATTTTATAGGTTATGACAAAATGTATAATGGCCTGTATCCATCATTGCAATGTCATGCAGAACAATTCTAGTGTCCTGAAAATGCCCCCATGTTGCACCTCTTCTTCTTTCTCCCTCCCCTCAGAACCTCTGGTGGCCACGGCCTTTATATCAGTGATAAAAGTTGATTATTGCTAGAATAATAATGTCTATAATGGAATATAGATGCAAAAACCCTCAACAAAATACTAGCAAACTGAATCCAATGACAAATTAAAAGAATGATGAAGTGGAATTGATCCCAGGTATGCAAGGGTGGTTTAACATAAGAAAATCAATTAATGTAGTACACCAAATTTTAAAAAGAAGAAAAACTTCACATGATCATCTTAATTGATGCAAAAAAGGCATCTTAACTGATCAGTTAAAGCATTTTAACTGAGGTAGAAAAAGCACCCCTTCTTGATAAAAATATTTAGAAAACTAGGAATAGAAGGAAGTTTTTCAACATGATAAAGGGCATATATGAAAAACCCACAGCTAATATCATAATCAATAGTGAAAAACTGCAAGTTTTCACTTTAACATCTGGAACAAGACAAGGATGCCTCTTGTCTCCACTGTTAATTAACATTGTACTAGAAGTTATATCCTGAGCAATTAGGTAAGAAAAAAGAGAAGGCATCCAAATAAGAAAGGAAGAAGTAAAGATTTCCCTATTTGCAGATGATATGATCCTATATACAGAAAATCCTGAAAAATCCTCCACACAGATCATAGAACTGATAAATGAATTCAGCAAAGTAACAAGGTACAAGATCAACACCCCCAAATCAGTCATGTTTCTATACATTAGTAATGAACAATTGGACAAAGAAATAAAAAAAAAATTCCATTTACAATAGCAACTAAAAGAATCAAATATCTAGGGGAAAAAAATCTAACCAAGGATGTAAAGGACTTGTACAAAGAAAACTATAAAGCATTGCTAAAAGAAATCAAAGAAGACCTAAAGAAATGGAAAGATATTGATGAAGACTATTCTTGAAATGTGAATTCTACCCCAAGGTAATTTATAGATTCAATGCAATCACATTCACAATTCCAACCACGTTCTTTGCAGAAAAGCAAAAGTCAATCATCAAATTTATATGGAAGAGTATGAGGCCCTGTATAGCCAAAGCCACCTTGAAAAAGAAGAAGGTGGAGGGTTCAAACTTTCTGATATTAAAAAGAATTACGAAGTCACAACAATCAAAACAGCATGGTACTGGCATAAGAACATACAGACCTATGCAATCAAATTGAGAGTTCAGAAATCAACCCTCACATTTATGACCAACTGGTTTCTGACAAGGAGAAAAGACCACTCAATTGAGAAAGAGTAGTCTCTTCAACAAATGGATTTACTTTTGCAAAAGAATGAAGGAGAACCCCTACCACATACCATATACAAAAAAATCAACACAAAATGGATCTAAGAACCAAATATAAGAGCCAGAACTATAAAACTCATAGGAGAAAATATAAGGAAGCATCTTCAGGACCTTGTGTTAGGCAATAGTTGCTTGGACTTTACACCCAAAGCACAAGCAACAAAAGAAAAAATATATAAATGAGACCTCATAAAAATTATACATTTATTGTGCAAAGGAATTTTTTGTGAAAGTAAAATGACAACCTATACAATGAGAGAAAATATTTAGAAATCACATATCTGACAAGAGTTTAATATCCAGAGTATGTAAAGAAATACTTCAACTTAATAAAAAGACAAAAAAATTTCAATTTAAAAATAGGCAAAAGACTTAGACATTTCTCCAAAGAAGATATACAAATGAGAAGATGCTCAACATCATCAGCCATTAGGGAAATACAAATCAAAACCACAATGAGATACCACTTCATATCCACTAGAATGGCTACTATTAAAAAATGGAAAATTACAAGTGTTGGAGAAGATGTGGAGAGATTGGAACACTCATTCATTGTTGGTAGGAATGCAAAAAGGTGCAGCTGCTATGGAAGGCAGTTTATTGTTTTCTCAGAAAGTTAAGTATAGAATTATCTTATGATCCAGCAATCCCATATCTAGGTATCTACCCCAAAGAATTGAAAGCAGGGACTTGAACATATATTTGCATATTGATTGTGGCAGTTTGAATAGATATGAATTATGCTTGTAAACTGGTCTGTTTCTCTGGGCTTGATTAAGTTATGATTAGGGCTTTGATTGAGTCACGTCAATAGGACTCAGAGATAAAACTACATGGCAGAGCAGAGGAGTTAGTTGGAGTTTTGATGTTGGAGTCCTGATGCTGAGTTTTAATGCTGGAGCCTGGGGAAATAAGCACACAGAGGAGCTTGGTCATAAGAAAGGAGAGAAGGCCCCTGGAAAAGAGCTGAGCCATTTGCCTGATAGTCTACAGCTGGCCTTGTGGAGAGAGGCAAAGCCTAGAGAGCCTCATAGTCTATAGCTGACCTTGTGGAGATAGCAGAGGAACTGAGCCCTGAGACAAGCAAGCCCCAGGAAGAGAGGAACCCAGGAAGCCTGAACCCTCGCAGACATCAGCAGACATCTTGCTCTGACACATGGCAACAGACTTTAGTGAGGGAAGTAACTTATGCTTTATGGCCTGGTAACCATGGGCTTCTACTCCAAATAAATACCCTTTATAAAAGCCAACCGATTTCTGGTATTTTGTATCAGCACCCCTTTGGCTGACTAATACACTGATGTTCTTAGAGGCATTATTCACAATTGCCTAAAGATGGAAGCAATCCAAGTGTCCATCAACAGATGAATGGATAAACAAAATGTGGTATATACATACAATGAAATGTTATTCAGCTGTAAAAAGGAATGAAATTCTAATACATGTGACAACATGGATGAACATTGAAGACATCATGTTGAGTGAAATAAACCAGACACAAAAGGAAAAATATTGTATAAGCTCACTGAAATGAAAAAATTAGAATAAGCAAACTCATAGTGTTAGAATCTAGAATATAAGTTACCAGGGATGGAATGAGGATAGGGAATAGAAAAGTGTACAGAATTTCTATTTGGGTTGACAGAAACGTTTGGTAATGGCTAGTGGTGATGGTGGCACAACATTGTGAACATAAACAGCACTGAATTACATGTTTGAATGTGGTTAAGGAGGGATATTTTAGATATTATATGTTACTCAAATAAAAATATTTTTAAAACTCCATGGAACTGCACAACATGGTGAACCCTAAATTAAACTGTGAACTATAGTTAATAGTACAATTACAAAACTGTGCTTTCATCAATTGTATCAAATGTACCATACCAATGCATGCAAGGTGTTAATAATAGGGTGGTATATGGGAACCTGTATTTTATGCACAATTTTTCTGTAAACCTACAACTTCTCTATTTAAAAAAAGTCCATACCACTGAAAAGGAAGGAAGGTGTTGTTCAGTTGAAAGTACAAGGACTCACTTTGGAAAGGAAGACAAGTTTCAACTCTAGTGATCTCATTCACAATTGAGCAATGATGAGACCACTTGTTCAGAGATTTCATTTCCTCATCTGGAAAATTAAAAGACCTCCCAGTGTTTTTTGTGAAAGTAAGATGAATATGAATGTGCTATATAAACTGTATACCGGAAGTTATATATGATGGTCATGAAACAGATCTGTTCTACAGATGTGCTTGGCTTTCTGGCATCTTTTGAAAAATCCTGCATGACAACAATCAAATGGCAATGTATTAGTCAGGGTTCTCTAGGGAAACACAATCAACAGGAGATATCTGTCAATAATATGAGATTTTATAAGAGTCTCTCATGTGACCATGGGGATGCACAAGTCCAGGTTTTGCAGGCAGGCTGCAAACCAAGGCCTTCGATGACAGTCCAATGAAGGTCCTTGATGAGTTTCTGGGAGACATTGGCTGTCCAAAGATGAGCTGGAAAATTATCTCTGAACGCTGAAATCACTTCCCCTTTTAAGGCATTCAACTGATTGGATAAAGCGTCATTCATTGCTGATGGCAATCTCCCTGATTCATGCAGATGTAATCAGCTATCTATGCAGTAAACTCACTATTGACTAAAGTCCATAAATGTCCTTTTATTACAATTAGCCCAGTACTTGCTTGACCAAACACCTGGACACAATTACCTGGCCGAGTTGACACATTATCCTAACCATCACAGGCAGGGAATAGCAATTAACCCCTCTATAGAAGGTATGTTTGCCACTGTCCCTACAACTCCCCACAGTGTTACTGAGGTATCACTCATTTACATTACCTTCTTGGCCCCTACAGCCATGGAGTTTGGGACCTGTTGTGTAGAACATTATAAAAGTGTTAATCATCTGTGAGGGAAAGAGAAGACTGTCATTACTCAAGAAGTAGGCTAGATCTATCTAAGCCAAACTCAGCATAAATGCACTACCTTCCCCCTAGCATGGGACATGACTCCCGGGGATAAGCCTTCCTGGCATTGAAGGATTATAATCAAGCACCAACTAGTGATGCACTTGGAAAAAGACGTTGACCTAAAAGGGGGAATATTAAATACAACAAATGAGTTTTTATGGCTAAGAAATTTCAAAGTGAGTTGGGAGGTCATTCCAGAGGTTACGCTTATGCAAGTCTCAGCAGGATCTCATTGACTGCCACAATAAACAGTGCCTCAAGTAGTGGAGCTCCTGAGGGCTCTAGAGACATCTAGACACTATAGGCAGGGCAGACAATCTCAGGAACTCGGCACCCTGTCAGTAGACCTTACTTTGGAATATATGCCCCCAATGTAACAGAGTTAGATTCATTTACAATTTCTCTACACATGACTCTTCTGCCCCTTTTACTTGAACCTATAATTAGCACTATACTCATTGTATTAGTCAGCCAAAGGGGTGCTAATGCAATATACCAGAGATTGGTTGGTCTTTATAAAGTGTATTTATTTGGGATAGATGTCCACAGTTACCAGGCCATAAAGCATAAGTTTCTTCCCTCACCAAAGTCATTGCCACGTGTTAGAGCAAGACAACTGCTGACGTTTGCCAAGGTTCAGGCTTCTTGGGTTCCTCTCTTCCTGGGGCTGCGTTTCTCTCTGGGCTCATCTCCTCTGTTTCCTCCACAAGGTCAGCTTTAGACTATGAAGCTCTCTAGGCTTTGTTTCTCTCTGCAAGGCCAGCTGTGAACTCTCAGGGGAATGGCTCGTCTCTATCCTGGGGCCTTCTCTCCAACATCAAAACTCCAACATCAAAAACTCCAACTTCAGAACTGCTGCAACTCTGTTCTTTGTGATGCCTTTTATATTTTATTCCCCACCCACCAAGGGGTGGGGCTTAACACCCTACTGCCATGGCCCAGTCAACACCCTAATCATAACTTAATCATGCCCAGATGAACAGATCAGTTTACAAGCATAATCCAAAATATATTTTTGGAATTCATAATTACATCAAATTGCCCAATGGCTACACTCATTAAATATATGTCCCAGAGACTTAAATCTTTGGTCTGTTCATATGTCTGTTGAGCCCTGAATCTCAGCAAGAGTTTCAATACCTACTCTCCAGTTCACTGGACTCACCCAGAACAACTAACAAAAGGATGATGATGGACAATGCCATCCCCCAAAACAGAGATTATCCACAACTGTAAGCAAGACAGTTCCATCCATCTGCCCCATGGAATCTAAGCCCCCTCTCAATCAGAAACGGAATGAACATCACCATCCCAGAATTCTCAAAATTGAGGAATGAACAAACATAAGGGGGGACTGCAACTATGGATTAAAGTAGATTTATGATTATTTTAGCAATGGAAGAACTTGTATCATTGATAGAAAGGCAGTGGCCACCAGAAGTTCTGAGGGGAGGGAGAGAGAAGAATAGGTATAACATGTGGTACTTCAGGGACATTGGAATTGTCCTGCATGACATTGCAATGATGGGTACAGGCCACTATACATTTTGTGAAAACCTATAAAATTGTGCTGTGTGAAGTATAAACTATAATGTAAACTATAGTCCATAATTAGTAGCAATGCTTCAACATGTGTTCATCAATTGTAACAAATGTACCACACTAATGAAAGATATTGTTAATGTGAGAAAGTGTGGGAAGGGGAGGGGGTAGGATATATAGGAATCCCCCATATTTCTTATGTAACATTTATGTAATCTAAAGCTTCTTTAAAAATAAAATATGAACTCAAAAAAAAGAAAAAAGATGTAGGCTATGAGATTGTCTTCCCAACATGCCTGAAATCATTTCAATGTACTTCTTCTCAGAGCTGTAAGGACTTTCCACTTTCATACCATTGCCCTTGGGGAGTAGATAGATATTAGGGTCCATAAAGCTTCTGCTAGTGGAAGCCACTAGTTCCTTCTGCTTCTCTCCCTCCTCAAAGGGAGCACTCTGGTGCCCACACAGCCCATGGAGCTTTAGTGGGACCTTCCATGCTAATCAGGACCTGCACCAGACAGTCTCTTTCTCCTGTCCTCTTCTTCAGTGGAGGGAAGACTCAGGGTCAAGGCCAAGGTTATTTTTAGTTTCATGTAAAAGAAAAGGAATTAAAGGTATGCAGCTGGTGGGCA